>CBVK0101823370.1:0-13114 GCA_900067695.1 Picea abies | reverse complement strand
AAAATACTTAAACCCATCCCTGGTCTGATTGTGGGGTTGGTCATTGGCTCGTCCACTCTTTCACTCCTGAATTTTGTACCATTCTTTCCCTCACGCCCTTCGATGCACTCACTTACCCATCCATTGATCCATCCTCACCAACATCTTGGCTTGGAAGAGGGGAAAGGAAATGATGAGAATTAGCCATGAGACAACTGGTTGTAATGGTCGCTCGTGCAATCTAGTCATGACCTAGGGCCTACATGTCTGACATGCATTGGCATGTGCCCTGTTTTTCTCATAACTGTGAGTCCTGAGAGTTCCAGCATTGAGATTCTGGACCAACTTTGTTGGAGGCCCTAGAAAAAGGTGAAAGAATACTTGAGGGACTGCGTGGCAGAGAAGGGTAGAGGTCCATTCTCTTGGGTGGTACAGGTTGGGTAGAAGAGAGCTGGGTACGGGTGGTACAGGTTGGGTAGAAGAGAGCTGGGTACTTGGATTGTTGTGGGAGTTGGGAAACTTGTGAGAGCTTGAGAGATGACTGGTTTGGGAACCCAAGTACACTCTGGAACCGTCCTTATGGATTCATAGCCCTGGCTCGGGGGTGACACTATTGTTGATATTTGGAGTAGTGGTGTCTACGGTTGGGTGGAACGTCCTTGGTCTGTAGCCAGTTGGTGTTGCCTTTTTATAAAGATAAGTGCTCTCTATTGTGATATTATTATTTGTGTATGAATGTATTCTGTTGTGTATATTTAATTATCATTTAATTGAATCTTTAGACTATGCATGCTTTATGACTACTATTGTGCATGTCGTTAAAGTCTTTTCTTCTATGCATCCTGAAATTTTAAAAAGGCATCGATAAGAGAAAGAAGTCCAAGGGTGGGCTTGTAGGTAGCATGCCCTGGCATGTGGGTGGTTGGGGATGTTATAGATTGGTGTCAAAGATTCTGGTTGAAACATCGAGCTGGTATGGGTTGGGTCTGTTGGTCAGAGTCTTGGGGTCGAGATTGAATTTTGACCGTGAAGTTGAAAATATCAGGAGGAATGGCGTTGCAGAATCTATGTAGGAGATAGAACGTCAGAGACCCATTGTAAGGGGTTCGAAGGATCGTGACCATCCCTCTTTGAATTCGTGAGTGATCACCACTGTAGGATCGAGAGAGATCCATGATCGTTGGATCGGAGGACAAGTGAACAAGGGTCGTTCGATGAAAAGGAAGCAAGGGATAAGTTCACAACCGTCAAATCCCATTAGAGAGCGAGATCAATAGACATGAGGCATTTCATGGAACCAAGTTGCACGGGAGATAATTTCCCAAGGCGGTACTACAATCCAAACCACGGTTTCACCAAGGGGTTACATGTCAACATTAGGAGAATTGTGGGGCGAAAAGTGGGTTACTCCAAACCATCGATGCGTGCCCCCATCATCAAGGAGAGACAGGGGGTGTGAGATCCACAACTACAAAAGTTGTGGATGAGGAGGAGGTGAAATAGCTGAAGTAGATCCCAACTTTTGATCACCAAGAGGTACGTGTTAGCAGATCCGTAAATCTGGAGAAATCTGCTCGAGAGGTTTTCAGTTGATATTTGAAACTCCTTAAGCCGAGAGAGTCAAAGTAAATCTTAAGCGTCGGATCGTCCGAGGTGAATCTGGGCTGTCTGATCTAGAAGAGACGTGGCGTAAATCTATGGATTTAGGGTGAAAGCCTGAAGTAAGCCTCAATCATCCGATTCAAGGGGACACGTGATAGAATCTCATGTACTTAGAGGAGGTTTGAAGTTTGATATTTACGAAACCCGAAGATCCAAAAGGATCTCATCCATTGATCTACTGAGAGCCACGCGTCACCAGATCCAGGGCTTCGGATAAAAGCCAGAGGGTCTAGATAAGTTTTGAAATTTGAGATTTTCGAAGTCCAAAGACCCGAAGTGAGCCTCAACTGTCAGATTAAGGAGGACATGTGGTGTAGATCCATGGACTCTGAAGGACACATGGAAATAGATTGGCCAGTTCGGGACTTCAAAGTTCGGGAGAATTAGAAGTGTGCTAGGATGAAGACTCTCGAAGTCTCGAAGACTGAGGAGCCAAAGTGATGGGGCACGATGACATCACCTAGAGGTGATGTCGATTATGGAATTCCCAAAGTGGTGTGGCTTGTGGACGTCACCTGGGATGATGTGGACACATGGGATGTGTGCCACTTGTCAGTAATTTTTTGGCATTTGGAGTATTGAAATGTCAGTTAGAACGTGACACATGTCACCCGCCTGATTGGGCCATGTGTTCACTTCCTCTTCCGATCTCACCACTTGTCAGTAATTTTTTGGCATTTGGAGTATTGAAATGTCAGTTAGAACGTGACACATGTCACCCGCCTGATTGGGCCATGTGTTCACTTCCAGTATTTCACCACGTGGTGACATATCGTGCAGTCCGGAGACTGGGCACTCGGAAGGGGAAAGATTTGACAGGTTGCATTGGGTCAAAAACTCCTGAAGGCCTAAAGACTGGAGGACATATCGACCATTGATTCTAGAAGACACACATCAAAGGATTGTCGACTTCGGGTGAAATAACTCCAGGAGAAAGTGCAAGAGGAAAGTTTTGAAACTTTCGAATCCCGAAGAGCTGAAGAGATTCACATTCGTTGATCTGTGGGAGGACACCCATCAACAGATCATGAACTCTGAGTAAAAGCGTTCCGGGTGGAGGAAAGCGAGGAAAGTTGAGACTCCCTAAGCGCGGAGTCCTGAAGTGGATCTCTATCGTTGATCGTGAAAGAGGACGAGAACCATTGATCCAGTTCTGGATGAAAGTTTCGAAGTCTCGAAGCTCTGGACAAGCATTTTTCAGCTAAGCGCAGGGTCATGGCCGTGATCATATGCAGATTGAGAGCTAAGGGAAGGAGGTCTAAGGGATAAATTAGTTGTCTTTGAGATAGAAAAGTTCTAAGGAAGGATTTAGCCATGGTTTCTAGTCGTGGTCACCTGGGAAGGTGGTTTGAAGGAATCACCTGTGCAGGATGAAATTTTGTGTCAGCCAAGGATAATAGGACACTGTTATTTTCGGAGAATGGGAATACGATCTCCATGAAAAAAAAAAAGGAGACATGTAGCATGGTTTAGAAAATTTGTTTATCGTATGCATAATTCTAACAAAATGGTCACTTGCACATTTTGCAGAATTAAGGGGTTTAAACACCTCAACTGAGGATGCGTATTGAGGAAATGGAATAAGGCGAGGGAGCCTCCAGTCATGATAAGGAGGCCGAAGGCTAGAATACCAGATTCAGTAATGTAGAGACAGAGTCCAATGGACGCAAGGGAAAAGGAGAGCAGGAAATGTTAATAGAAATGGTAAGAATCCTAAAGATGGAAGTGCAGAGCTACAAAGAAAACAACGAGAGACTGATGAGAGAGACAAGTTAGATAAATGATTGAGTGTTGTAGAGCTTAAATTAGTTGCAGAGACAAACGAAGAAGCGATCAAAATCAAGACAAGAGGAAGAAGGCAGGTGCCATGAAAGAAGGGATGATAATGGAAGAGTTGGTTATTCCAGAAGTGCTAGTAGAGCTCATGGACACCACTCACCTCCTTACTCAAAAATAAATTTTTATGGATCGGATGATCCCATAAGCAGTCCAGAGGTGTCTCATGTTAGACACCAAAGAAGGAAACAAGAGGTAGATAGTTTTCAAGGAGAGTTCAGGAAGCTCAAGCCACCTTCCTTTGAGGGTGAAAGAGAAAGGGAAGATGATGTCGAAGCATGGTTACTTGGGCTCAAGAGATATTTTCAGTTTCATAACTATTCATCCAACCTGGAAGCCAGGATTTCCACCTACCATTTACACCAGAAAGCTGCAATGTGGTGGGAGCAACTGAAGCAAGTGGAACATGTTAATGAAAGTAGGATCACTTGGAAGAAGTTCAAGATGTACTTCCATAAGGAGTACCTCTCAGAGCATTTATATGACAAGAAAATGTGGGAGTTCTTTGAACTCAGGTTGGGAAGCATGACTATGGTAGAGTACGAGAAGAAGTTCTTGGGATTGTTAAAGTATGTCAGGTTCATTGGTGATGAGAAAGTGAAAATACAGAGATTTCTAAGTGGATTGATAGCCTTTTATAAGGAAAAGATCAAGTATGATGAGCCCAAGACCTTGATTGAAACCATTAGGAAGGATAAATACCTGTATGAGAAAGGCCAAGGAAGAGAATCTCTACAAAAATCTTGGAAGGAAAAGAAAAATGCGAAGTCTGATAAGAGATGGAATGGATTCAAACCTTCCTTCAATAGGAATTAGCCTAATAGAAATTGTCAAGATCAGTATGCTAAGGGAGATTTCAAGAAGGAAGATTCCTTGGGAAAAAGGGGAAGACCACCAATCCAATGTTGGGGATGCAAGGAAGATCACCTGTACAAGGATTACCCACACAGAAAGGACATAGTGAAGACTATGCACAACATCCAAGAGGCTACAACAGTCGAAGATATGGGAAGAATCTATACGACTTTAAATGATTGAAAAGCATAGTACCAGTCCAATATGATCGAGGTGGAAGGTAAGATCATAAATCAACCTGTTGTTATTTTGATTGATTCAGGAGAAAGTCATTGCTACATTGATCCTAAGATAGTGGATATATTAAATTTGGAGAAAAGTAAACTTGGAAAAGGAAGTTTTGTTCAGTTAGCCACTGGAACCAAAAGAAGAATCCATGATATGGTCATAAGTTGTTCCATAAGTCTTAATGGCGTGAATACTAGTATGGATCTAAATATCATACCATTGGGGTCTTATGATATTCTGATTGGAATGGATTGGTTGGACAAGAATCATGATGTCCTAGGTTGTCATAACAATACATTTACATGTCTTGATGGAAATGGAAAACAGAGCAATGTGAAAGGAGTCCCAAGACCCATCTCTATAAGGGATATTTCATCCTTATAGCTAAAAATATGTTTTAGGAAAGGATGTCAATTGTATGCATCTCATGTGGAAGAGCTAGATAATACAAAGGGGCCAAGCCTTGAATATTTTTTGGTGCTACGGGAATTTGAAGATGTATTCTAAAAAACACCAGGATTGCCAACAAGGAGGGAGATAGATTTCTCAATTGATGTAGTTCCATGATCTATCTTGGTTTCAAAAACACCTTAAAGAATGAACACCAGATTTAAAAGAATTACAAATGCAGTTGGAGGAATTATTGAAGAAAGGGTACATACGTCCAAGTGTTTCACCTTGGGGAGCACCAATAATTTTTGTCAAAAAGAAGGATGGAACCTTGAGGCTGTGTATTGAATTCTGACAACTGAACAAGTAAACTATAAAGAAAAAGTATCCTCTACCCCAAATTGATGACCTCTTTGATCAGCTAAGAGGAGAAAATATATTTTCAAAGATTGACCCGAGGGCATGATACCATCAGGTAAGAATTAAGGAAGAAGACATTCATAAGACAACCTTTAGGACTAGGTATGCGCATTATGAATTTGTAGTGGTGCCACTTGGACAGACCAATGCACCAGTTGTATTCATGTGCTTAATGAATGGCATATTCAGAAATTATTTGGATAAGTTTGTCATAGTATTCCTGGATGACATACTTATTTATTCTAAGTCTGAAGAGGAGCATGAACATCACTTAAGACTGGTATTGCAAGTACTGAAAGAACATCAGTTGTATGCCAAGTTGAGTAAGTGTTCTTTTTATCAAAATCAGATCCATTACTTGGGACACATTATTTCAAAGCAAGGCATAGCAGTAGATCCAAAGAATATCGAAGCCATTAGAGGATGGCCAACACCCAATAATGTGTCAGACGTCAGATATTTTATGGGATTAGTTGACTACTACATAATGTTCATAGTAGGGTTCTCTAAGATTGTTCATCCCATCACTTCTTTGCAAAAGAAGGGAACTAAATTTGAATGGACACTCAAGTGTGAAAATAATTTTGATATGTTGAAGGAATTACCTACTAGTGCACCTGTGTTAAATATTGTTGACCCAAATGAAATTTTTGTGGTATGTACAGACGCATGTAAGGAAGGAATTGGGGGAGTCCTCACTCAAAATGGACATGTCATTAGATATGAGTCCAGAAAGATTAAGGAACATGAGAGGAACTATGCCATGCATGACCTGGAACTTGCTTCCATTGTTCACGCCTTTGGGATGTGGAGGAATTATCTCATGGGGAAGAAATTCGAATTAAGGACAGACCACATTGGCCTGAAGTATCTTTTTGAATAGGCAACATTGAATTCCATACAAACAAAATGGCTGGAATTTTTAAGTGAATATGACTTCGATATCAAGCATATCAAGGGAAAGGATAATAAAGTTGTCGATGCACTTAGTAGAAGAGTGCATACCATGCAGGCTATTGCTGTCAGTATGCATCAATCAGACTTCAAGAGCATACTTTTAGATGGTCTTGTTACAGACCAACACTACCTACAGGTAAAGGAAATATTACAACAAGAATATTTACAATAGAAAATAAAGGAGTATGAGATAAAGGAAGATGGATTACTCAGGCATAAAAATAGAATCTATGCTCCTAGTTTTGGAGAACTGAGGAATTTGGTACTGAAGGAAATGCATGATGTTCTTTATGCTGGAAATCTCAGTTACCAAAAAATTATTACAATAGTAAGAAGCCAGTTCTTTTGGCCGAGAATGAAGAAGGATGTTGTTGAATACATCGCTCGATGTATGGAATTTCAGAAAGTGAAGGCTGAGCATAGGCACCCAGTGGGGTTTCTACAGCCATTGCCAATCCCATAGAATAAATGGGAAGTGATCACCATGGATTTCATCACAGGATTACCCAAAACGAATAAGAAACATGATTCAATCATGGTGGTGGTTGGCAAATTAACAAAGGCTGCTCATTTTGTGCCTGTGAAGACAACACATACAACAACTAATATTGTAGACATTTTCATGAAGGAAATTTCTCGGTTGCATGGGATACCTAGGACAATTGTCTCAGACAAAGATACAAAGTTTACCTCCAATTTCTTTAGGGAATTGTTTAAAGGATTTGGCACAAATATAAACTTTAGCACAACATATCATCCCCAAACAGATGGGAAAACAGAGAGGGTCAATCGAATAATTGAAGACATGCTGAGAATGTATGTTATGGATAAGCCATGTAAGTGGGAATATTACTTACACTTGGTTGAGTTTGCATATAATAATGGGTATCAAGCTTCATTGAGAATGAGCCCATTTGAAGCCTTGTACAGTAGGAAATGCAATACTCCAATAAGTTGGGACAACCCAACAGATAGAGTGGTACTTGGGATGGAGTTGCTCGGGGACATGGAAGACCAGGTGGTTAAGATCAAGCATAATTTAAAGGTAGCTCAGGATAGACATAAAGTTTATGCAGACAAGAATAGGACAACTAGATAATTTAAAGTAGGGGAGAATGTACTTTTGAAAGTGAAGCCCAAGAAAATCTCTTTGAAATTGGGTAGTTGTACAAAGCTGGCATCCAGATTCTGTAGTCCATTTGAAATATTGGACATAATAGGGCCAGTTGTATACATGCTTGCATTACCTTCTTCCATGAATGTGCATAATGTATTTCATGTATCTTTACTAAAGGATTATGTACATGACCCTAACCATGTTATTGATTGGCATCTGATTCAGGTAGAGACGGAGGGAGACTTTCAAGTTTAGCGAGTGCGAGTATTGGACAAAAAGGTCAAAATGCTTCGAAATCGAGTTATAGAGATGGTAAAAGTTAAGTGGACTTGCTACGAGCTAAAGGTGATACCTGGGAGCATGAATATTCCATGCGGGCATAGTACCCACAACTTTTTGAATAAATTTGAGATTTTGATCTCTATTTTGTATATGCACTTAGGACAGTGCCAAGATAAGGGGGAGGGGATGTAACACCCCGGGTTTCAAACCCCCATTTTAAATAATGTATTGTTACAATGCTGAGAGGACTGAGTGCCCAAACAATTATAAAAGGGCCAATGTGCCCAAGAAATGTAATGTTTTGATCATTATTAATAATAGACATATTGCTGACTGCTAGACAGACAAGGACTAGAGTTATAAGGGGCTATTATTCCACAAGAGATTGGGGATTGAGGGGATAAATGTTTATTCCTGTGTTAATTACTCTTTTTGCCTAAGGGAGCAGATCGGTTACATGAGCTTCTTGGGGAAGGCCAAGAGGTTCTTGATTCCCCACGAAAATACTTAAACCCATCCCTGGTCTTATTGTGGGGTTGATCATTGGCTCATCCACTCCTTCACTCCTGCATTTCGTACCATTCTTTCCCTCATGCCCTTCCATGCACTGACTTACCCATCCATTGATCCATCCTCACCTGCGTCTTGGATTGGAAGAGGGGAAAGGAACTACTGAGAATTAGCCATAGGATAGTTGGATGTAATGGTCGTTGGTGCAATCTAGCCATGACCTGGTGCCTGCATGTCTGAGATGCATTGGCCTATGCCATGTTTTGCTCACAACTGCAAGTCCTGAGAGTTACAACATTGAGATTCTAGACCAGCTGTGCTGGAGGCCCTAGAAAAATGAGAAGGATTTCCTGAGGGATTTCGTGGCAGAGAAGGGTGGAGGTCCATTCTCTTGGGCGGTACAGGCTGGGTAGAAGAGAGATGGGTACTTGGATTGTTGTGGGTGATGGGACACCTATGAGAGCTTGAGAGTTGACTGGTTTGGGAATCCAAGTACACTCTGGAACCGTCCTTGTGGATTCATAGCCTTGGGTCAGGGGTGACACTGCTATTGATATTTGGAGCAGTGGTGTCTACGGTTGGGTGGAACGTCCTTGGTCTGCAGCGAGTTGGTGTCGCCTTTTTATAAAGATAAGTGCTCTATGTTGTGATATTATTATCTGTGTATGAATTTATTCCGCTGTGTATATTTAATTATCGTTTAATTGAATCTTTAGACTATGCATGCTTGTTGACTATTGTTGTGCATGTCGTTAAAGTCTTTTCTTTTATGCATCTTGAAATTTTAAAAGGGTATCAGTAAGAGAAAGAAGTCCAAGGGCGGGCTTGTAGGTAGAATTCCCCGACCTGTGGGTGGTTGGGGATGTTACATAACTGAAACTTCCTGAAAACATATTTACCTGCTAGCCAACTAGGAACATAGCCTCTTCAGCTCCCTAGCTCCAGGAAATTTGATTTCCTGGCCCCTGAACCCAAAATAACAACAACACTAGTCCACTAGTAAGCCAACCAATTTTTTCCAAAAATAAATTCCTTCTCTTAGATTCCTCCTCCCCCTCTCGAATCCCCCTTTCCTTATCCCTTCATCCATTGAATCCCTCCATCATAAATTTTCCAACTCCCCTTATCCCTTCTCATAAATTCCATACCTACCCTTAAAACAATAAAATACTCAATTCCTTTACTTTTACATTACTTAATTAAAAAAATGATCAAATATAATAAGTTCAATAATTTATTGACTTAGATAAATTAATGATTTAGTTAATTAATTAACTTTTAATACCTTAATGACTTAATTTACCTTAATTAATTATAATCATTAATAATCTAATTGGGGTGTTACAGACACCCTCCCTTCAAGAAAATTCATCCCAAATTTATAGTAACTTACTATACAAGGATAATAATAACATGATTCATACATCTAGATCAGATAATCCACATCATTAATTTAAAATACTCATAAATACTAGTGTACATGCGTAGCTAGCACATACAAAACTCATGTCTGTACTAATAACAATATTTAACACATCTAATGCAACTCCCGTATGCTTCCAATCCAATCTGCAATGCAATTAATTTCATAAATAATAAATCAACCATTTACAATATTTGTAGAATCCTTCAGTTATAATAATTTAACAGAAACAACATTCACCTAAATAATTGTAATTTAGTTAATAATTTATTTTTAAACAAAGAGAAAATCGAACACTTCTTCTATAATATTAAAACCCCGCACACTCTCAACTACTTCTAATCATCCTACCTCCCTAACCTTCTTTCATATTTAATCCCTATCCTTCCTCTGCTAGACTATCTTGGAGCATCAACTATATTGACCTAACTCCATATAGAACCCGTAATCAAAAGTGTCAACTACCTTAACCAACATTCCCCATAAGGGAACTAGTAGTCATCATCACACATCTAGAGGAGTGTGATCTAACACCATCCTCCCATGACTCCAAGTTTCAGAGGATATACAGTGGGAAATGCCTCCACCCCTCCTGATAGAACTAGGGTAAACACCCTATCATGGACCATACGGTGGCACTATTTTGCTAAGAATTTTTTCATCGTATATTCAGTTTCAGGTAGTCTCACTACCTAAGAAACCTGCACTTGCCCACATATTATAGTAATGCATTTGAACCAACATAATTTAACATACAAAGATTCATATCATACTATTTCTTAGTCAATGTTCACGACATCAAGCATTTATTATCATCATCCTTTGTCTATTTCATATCCCATTAATTTGCAAATTAGTTTATAACACAAAATCAAACATATCCATACATTATTATCATATAAATGTATTTAACCATACCATTAACTCGATATCCACATACCTATGTCTTTAAATTTCAAAATTTTCAAGCTAGAATTAGGTTGCATAATATCCATCATAAATCACATAACGATAAACATTCATAGTATTTACATTCACATAGGTCTATATGTTCAAAATTTAAAGTGTATAGTTAATAGTGTTCCACAACTAATAAGAAAATAAAGATACGACTAGGCCATAAGTAATTTTAGTTGTCTAAGTCAAAATGGTAATTGCATACACCCATCCTTCAGGAACCATAGTCCCAAGGTGGTAAAAAAAGTGAGGGATGATCTCGTTGTAAAGTATTTTCATCCTCCCAAGTAGAAAATCTTGGGCTATACTTGTCCCATTGGACCTTAACTTGGTCTACCAAATGATTCTTGAGTTGTCGGACCCTACGGTCCAATATGCGTAACGGTTTGACCATGATGGTTCCCACGTCCGAGACCTACAATTCCTTCCAATTTAGTTTGTGAGATTCATTAGCAACATAATGTCATAGAACATATACATGAAAAACATCATGAATTTTATGCAAGTGGGATGGCAGTATGAGGCGATAGGAAACATGTCCAATTCTCTCTTGGATTTTAAATGGTCCTATAAATTGAGGAGACAAATTTGTCGCCTTCCTAAACTGAATGGTACTCTTATTAGGCTTGATACAAATGAAAACTTGATCTCTCACTTTATAACTTCGGTCAGTCCTATGTGCATCAACATAAATTTTTTGTCTATCCCACACCTCCTTTAATCATTGTCTAATATGAATCACCTGCTCCTCCATCTCTTGTATCAATTTTGGACCTATTGACACTCAGTCTTCTAACCTTTCCCAACTCAACGATGTTTTGCATGGCCTTCCATACATATATTGATAGGGCGACATTCCAATTGAGTTGTGAAAACTGTTATTGTAGGCAATCTCTACCAAAGGCAGGTACTTATCCCAATGGGTTTGATTATCCATAACATACATCCTAGGCATGTCTTCCATAACATGATTTACTCTTTCAATTTTCCCATCCATTTCAGGATGATATGATGTGGTTAAGTTCAACTAAGTCCCCAGTGATGACTGCAAACTTGTCCAAAACCTAGATGTAAACCAAGAGCCCCTATCTGAAATGCTCTTCTTGGGTAACCCATGCAAAGGGATGAATTCACTTATAAAAATGTGTGCTACATCTATGACATCATAAGTATCTTTGAATGGAATTAAGTATGTGCTCATGGTCAACTTATCAACTATAACAAGAATGCCATTATGCCTCAATGATGTGAGTGGAAATCCCACAACAAAATCCATAGAAATGACTTCCCACTTGGACATAGGAACATCTTGCGGTTGTAGGAGACTTGTCGGGTGATGATGATCAACCTTTACTTGTTGAAACTCAAGACACTTAGTGACGAAATGGACGTTTCATGCCTACCCAAAAGAAAAGATTCTTCATGTATGCATACATTTTCTTCACACTCGGATGCACACAGTAAAGTGCTCTATGATCTTCCTTGAGTATGATTCTTTGAATATCCCCGCCCCTGGGGATGTACATCCTCCCCTGATATCTCAACAATCCATCTGTTTCAAGGCTATATCCTTCAAAATTTGACTCTAATTTCCTCCTACTCTTGAAGGATAAAGTAACCTTTAAATACCAACTATCTCCAAGAAGTTGCCCCAACACTCGCTCCCTCAAATTAACCTTTAAGAGAACCAAGGAGAAGATACATGGCCTTCTTCTCAGGGAATCCACGACCACATTCTATTTTCCCTTGATGTATGAAATTTCAAAATCGTACTCACTCATAAATTCACTCCATTGCCTCTGCCTGGCATTGAGACCTCTTTGAGTGAAGATATGATTTAAGATTTCATGGTCTCTTTTGAGCTCAAAGCTTCACCCACTAGATAATTCCTCCAAAACTTCAGAGCTAACATCACAACTTCCAACTCTAAATCATGATTAGCATAAATATCCTCATGTTTCTTCAACTTTCTTGACACATACACTATCACTTCCCCATCTTGTTAGCATGACTCCCAATCCTTGCTTCGAGGCATCCGTGAAAACTATGAAGTATTTTCCATATCTAACACCTATAGAATTGGCACATTGGTTAGTAACCTCTTAAGCTCGATGAACGCAATTTCACATTCATTTGTCCACTCATACCTAACTCCCTTGCACTGCAAGGTGGTGATGGGTTTCGCAATCTTCGAGAATCCTTCCACAAACCTTCGATAATAAATAGCTAGCCCAATGAAGCTTCTCACCTCATGATCATTTCTCGGCACTGGCCAATCCATAATGGCCTTCACCTTTTTTGATTCCACAAAAATTCCTTCTCCCAAAATGATATGACCCAGATAGTGAATCTCTTTTTGGAAGAAAGAGCACTTCTACAACTTGTTCTCTGTTAAGAACCAAATATCAATATAGCATAGAAAAACCTCAGAAAAGTACTCAACGCCTTGAAATAGAGATAATTTCAGATAATAAGCCCCTTCGAGGGGGCAACCTCCT
>CBVK0101823368.1:0-10839 GCA_900067695.1 Picea abies | reverse complement strand
TTTCACTAAAGTAAGCAATAGTTTTTTCTTTCTTGACTTAGAACAATTCCTATAGTTGTCCCACTTGCATCACATTCAACCTAGAAGAGTTTATTAAAATGTCCGACAATGCTAAAATTGGATGCTCTGTAGTTTTCTGGTTTAATAATCTAAAACTCTTATCAATTACTTCTATCCACTTAAATGATTGTTTTCTTCTTGTCTCCACATTTGGAGCACATATTCCACTAAAATTTATGATAAATTTTCTATTAAAAATTTCCAAACCATGACAACTTATTACCTCGAAAATACTCCTTGGGTAACCCAATTTATTATAGCCTTGACATTATCTTGATCCATCTTGAACCCATTTCTTGATATCACAAAACCCGAATACACTAATTCTGTCTTCAAAAAGATGTACTTTTTCAGATTGATTAGTATCTTTTCAGTTTGAAATTTATTCAAAACCAATATGAGGTGTCTCAAATGTTTTTTTCTAGATTGACTGTAGACCATGATATCATATAGGTAAACTATGCCAAATTTACCAATAAATTCTTTAAGCACTTCATTCTTCAACCTCAAAAAAGTGATAGAATCATTTGTGAGCCAAAAAGGCATTACCAACCATTCATATAACACATCATTTGTTTAAAACAAAATTCAATTCATCTTCTTCTCTAATTATTATCTAGTGATACCCACTCTTCAAATCTAATTTTGAAAAGTATTCAACACCACTCAAGAAATCCGTCAAATCATAAATACGAGGTAATGGAAATTTGTACCTGATTGTAATTTTGTTTATGGCCCTGGAATATGTGCACATTTTCCATCCTCCATATTTATTTGGACTTAACATCTCTTCATTCTCCTTTGGATTCATTCGATATATTTCCTTATTAGGAATATTATTCCATGGAATAAAATATATATGATGACTGGTGCTTCTTATGGGAGGTAACTCACATGGAATATCATCAACCACAATATCAAGAAAATCATCCAACAAAATTATAACTTCTTCGGAAAAATCGTTTAAATTTGTGCTAGTAAGAATTACCTTGGGCTTACCAACTAAAGCAAAAAGTACCTCCTCATTTTTAATTTCTTGCAAAAATTATTTTCCATTAATTAGAAGTACCTTAGGGTTGACTTATTCTCTACATAATTCTCAAAAGTATATGTGTTTCTCCTTCCATCATGTATTTCCTTCCTATCATACTGTTAAGATCTACCTAACAAAATATGACACACATCCATAGACATAATGTCACAAAGTACTATGTATTTGTAGATTTCAATCTAAAATTCCAATTCACATCATTCATTAACCAACAACTGAAGTACCTTTTTCAACCATGAGACTTTGTATGGAATAGGATGCATTGTCTTCTTCAAACCTAAATTTTCAGTTATTTTTGTAGACACTAAATTATCAGTACTTACATGTTCAATAATGACTTTACAACATTTACCTTTGGATTTACATATAGTTCTGAAGAGTGTCTTTTTCTATGTAGGTTCCTTTATCTCCTTGAATGACTTCAAAAAAACTATCTTCATCAAAAAAGACTCCCCAACCTCTGGTTCATTCTCATGCACATGTGAATTCACACTTGCTTCCTCAACCTACACAACATTTGTACTCCCTATACATTTGGAAGTGTTTTCTAGACACTCATAAGATATATGCCCAAATTTATTTCATTTATATCATATTATAAGAGAACCCCTACCTCTTTGATAAGGTCTTGTTCCTCTAAAATCACCACCTCTTGATGATTGTTCTTATTGGTGTGAACTGATGGCTTCTTCTTTTTGAGTTGGGAATCTTCATATGTCAATTTGTTGTCCTCTTCCTCTTCCTAGACTCTGACCTCTTCCTCTTTGGCTTTATTTCCTTGCTAACTTTTCCTCTACCTTGAGAGAAAAATGATATTCCTCCTCAATAGTTCTTGGAGATAAAATGCCAATTTCACCCTGAATCTCATATCTTAGTCCTTATGATATCTAGCAACTTTTTATGGGTTTTCTTCCATGTGACCAACTCTAATATATAATCTATAAAACTCTTCATTGTACTCTTTAACTATCATACCTCTCTGCTTAAGATTTTGCATTTGTCTAAAATGATTGAGTTGATAATCTTTGTTCATAAACTTGCATTTTATCTTTGCTACCATTATGTCCCAACTTTTTATTCTCGTCTTGCATTTGTTTTTACTCTCATCTTGCACTCCATACCACTAGATCAATGCATGTCCTTTCATTCTTGTCACAACAAACTTTAACTTCTTCTCATATTCTACATTTTCATACTCGAAATACTTATCCATGTCACTAATCTAGTCCATCAATTCATCCACATTCAAATTTCCTTCATACTTTGGCACCTCCATATTTGGTCTGGAGATTACTCCCATGAAAGCTCTAACCAATCTTTCTTGAACATTTTCTTCTTTAGACTCTACCTCCCCTTTTGGAGATTCTTCCTCTATGTCGCTGACATCTCTTGTGTCGAGGCATCTTCTTTGGGAACTTCCATAGCTTCCAATTGTGCCTGTATATTTCTCATTTCTTCAATCACTTTTATGTTAGCAATAGGTTTTCTTATTCAACCTACTCTTCCTCTTATTATGTATATAAACGCCATTTGTCAACTCTACTTAGATTTTGTTCACTTCTTCCCCGATACCAAATTTGATGCCAACCCTAATTAGCTACAAATCCTTTAACTCAATTTTATTTGCAAGATCCACTACAATTTTGAATTACAAGTTAACGGTCCTAAAATCTGTCATTTGACACTTATGTTAATCGTCCATCAGACCACCATAAATAGGAACTCGCGTCTCCTTCTCCACTCTACTAGTTGACCATTGGAACACTAGACCACCAGCCCATCAAAGAAACCTCTTGAATCTTCTCTACTTTGTGACTTGACCACAGGAAGACCAGACACCATCCCACTAGGGAAAACAAACACTTGTTTCATTTTGAAGGATTTGAGCCCTAGTCTATTTAAACTGGAACTTTGTTGAAGACGATGATTTCTCTTAATTAAGCCTAAAAAAGAGTATGAAAACCATAGTTCTATCCTTTGTGATTTCAATGCCTCCATCATTTATCAATATCGATAAAAGTGAAATTAATACAACCATTATCAACGTGAAACAAATCGATATGGGGGATAAAATCACTCAACGGATAACCAAATTTGAATAGTATAACAAGTTTTCATCAACATTCTTTTGTTCCCATTACTCCCATTGCTGCATTTTCACACCCAGGGGTTTTTATTTATACAATCAAGAGAAAATATCGATTTCAATCATAAAATAATATCGTATCCTCGAATCTAAAAAAAAAACTCTAATTTTAGTTAATAACACTGATTTTCTTCAGCTCATCCTAGATTGTCTAACTCCTTCAACTTCCTATCTAAAATAAACATATTTGTTACATTACATGGCAAAAAACTCTCTTCTCGTAACACACTTGGAATGTTTCTAGAGCTATGACAACTTACGAAAATAAACAAATTACAAGCTTCCATAGCAATGAGGAAACTAACTTCCTCTCACAAATTCCTAAGACCTTCTAAAGTTCAATTAATGAGTTGAATTTGAAAGATGCTTTTGCATCACCAAGACTCATCTTGAAGCTAATACAGGGTTGTATAGGTTATGGCCATTTTGAAAAAGTTTAACAAACATGGATAAATATTGTTGGCCCTTTTGTTTCCATGAAAGAATATCATGGTGTTTTGTCAATATGGGATGTGGTATCATAGAACAATTTTTTGTAGGAATTCAATGCCAAGTTGTGGGTGGAATAGAGGAAGGGTGATTGGACTAGAAGGCAACAAATTTTGAGGAATGGATTGTTTAGGCCGTGAAGAAGAAGAGGTGGAGTAGTAAATGTCACTTGCGCATGTTAGAAGGAAGAAAATGATGGAGAATAAATTTCATCATTTAGGTAGTCAATAGTTGAAAGTATTTTTAATTTGTGCCTCATCTAAAGGTGATTATTATAAAACATAATGGTCAAGGCCTCAGATCAAGTTGATAGTTTTTCTAGTTGATTAGCTTATGTTACCAATTGCTTTGGGTGTTAGTTTTTGAGTTTGTTCTAATCATTATAATATGTTCCACACTTTACAAATTAGGTTGTTGAGTCGAGACTATGGTAAATATTTTCTATCGGGACCATGTATATGTTTTGGATGGAAGTAAGTAGAATATAACGACCTACTTTAAAATATTGTTTGTGTGTTGGATTTATATGGATGGTGTCTACTTTCTATTATTTTTAACTTATGTTGTAATGAATGAAATTACATGGGTATCATAAGTTGAGCCATAAAAAAATAGGGAACATGATTGTAGAGTTAATGTGTTGAAATGATAGTATAGTTATGGACCATGATTGCACCCTCTATCTATTATGGTATTGCACTATGTTATGTTTTGGAAATGCTCCTTGGGTTATAATTCTCCTATAAATAGGGATTGTGTAATACCCTTGTTTCCCCCAGTTTGTAAATATAACTATAACTAGCCAAGAGACTATGGCATACTAGATATGTGTGAATGTTTGATTTGATGAGCCTTTGTGTAAAGGGTCAATGTATGTATTTTGTGTTATTAATAGAAAATGGATAAGTGTTGCATAACTGTTGAAATGGGGGTTTGCCAATATAGACCATGGATTTTATGAGAGGGATGGTGAGGGGTAGAAGAAATGGTTGAGATGAACTCCCCCACCAAACTAGTACCTTACAGGAATTAATGTCTTGGTACCAGAACAGTTCTATGACCCAAAAATGAATTACCAGTCTGAGTTGTAGCTAGAAGAGTCCTCCTCAAGATATAATGAGGAGATGGGGAAGAGTATCCATCTTCAATACTTCCAGACCTGAACATGGGTTGGGGATTTGAACCCATGCAACATTTTTTAGAAAGTCAAGAAAGACGTAATTCGGGGGGTCAGAAGCAAAGGAGCAAGCAGATCTACAAAGAGAGAAAAGTTGAAAGAGAAATCTTGGGAAGAGAAAAAGAGTGGTTACAACTCTCTAGTTTGAGGAAGAACTGGGAAATAAGATCGTTTTGGGTGCAAGAAGTTGTGGGTGGTATTTTCGTTACAAGCTAATAAATGAGGCTGGCGAGTGACTATGGAAGTACTCGTGCATACCTCCTTTCTTGGTATAGAGAAAATAGGTTGCCAAGATCCTGTCGAAGGAGGACAGTAAACTTCGTCCTTCACTGTAATTGAGAAATAAGAAATATTCTCTCTCAAAGAATCATGGTCTAGCTTGAGGGTGGCCAATGGTAAATCCATCAGGAGTGGTTGGTCCTATGGTTGGGTGGAAACAGACACCCCTTTCAGCAATCTCTTAACAGTTTCTAGTTTCTAATAAGTATCTTCATACTCTGTGTATTGAAATGTAAATTATGATTGAATACACACACACACACACACACACACACACATATATATATATGTGTGTGAATTAGTTATGTATTTAATGATTACTGTAGATTAATCTATTATCTCCCTATGAACTCATGCTTTTGAATGATTTTTTTCTTGCCTCAGTTTAGCAATTAAAGAGTCGTGGGATGTAAGTGTTATCACTTAAAAATATTCCATAGCATTGCACACAATGGTTGAAGAAAGACATCAATTCCAACAACAATCAATCCACCTATAACACTAAAATCCATCAAAAGGAAAAACACTATATACTTGGTTCAAAAATCAAAGTGCGCAAATTCACCAAAGGGAGCGTGTGCATAGTGCACAGAATGCGCAGGCTAACACAAGCCTCAGCGTGCACTGTGCACATGACGCGTTATTGTCTACGAGAAAATCTGTGCACTTCCATGAACGACGCATTTTATGAATCTTGTCGGCCTCTCAACCACTTCTAGTCCAACCCCCAACACGATTTGACACTCATATCTGATCAACCACTTCTAGTCCAACCCCCAACACGATTTGACACTCATATCTGAGAAAAATCTATCTTGGAGGTTGGTCAAGGGATAGGAAGTTCCCTAAAAGGCCCCTTGTTGACACTATGAACCAATTATATCTTTCCATGGATGGATGTTATAAATATGTGCCATGGGTACTGTGCTAGAAAAATAAGAACTTCAAGGTATTGTTATGCTGTAAGAATTATTCTTTGAGAATCCTCTTTTCTCTTTGAATCATTCAAGCAGTATAACAAGGGCCATTTCACTCACCCCTTGAGGGAATTTGTATTGTATTTATTTAGCATTGCTACTTTCCATTGCATGAAGAGAAGAGCTCTCTATTAGGGAACTCAAGAGCCCTACCAAGGATGAAGAGGGGACTCATAAGTCCCTGCCTTTCTCTACATTTTTTATCCTATCAATATATTGATCCATTTGTAGCTATATATTGGTCATTTTTTTATTTTCAAGGTTCTAGATCTTCCAAGCTTCTCTAACCTTTATTTCTTAGTTCTTTTTAGTTTTATTTCTTTGTTTCATGTGTATTTGGTTATATAATCAACTCACAAACTTTTTTCTTGTTTAGCTGACTTAACTAAACATGGAAGTGTTGTGTTTTTTCTCACCCATGTGACGAAACCAACACAACAGTAAGTTTACAAGGGGGTCGGGTAGGATTTGTTGGAATGTTTAAGTCTTGTCGATCTATAGGATATACCCTCGTGGGAATTCCAATTCAAAACCATGTGGAAGGAGGGTACCTCTTTCAAACTCTTCATCGTATGACTGAGGGCTCATGCCCATGTCCTTAACCCATTTATGCCTAAAGGAATTAGTGTGTATCCCACAAGAGTTTTCAAAGGACCCTTGTGACCAAGGTATGGGAACCCTATGCTAGGCCTAAAAGGAGCTAAGCCTTTCTGGTTTCAAAACTTTGGGATTTTGGAGCTCTTGAGTGTTTCAAACCTACCATTTATAAACTGATCGAAGGAAACTGATGGTTTCGGTTACCCATAAGGTTGACTGGCGCCTCGAAGTTTCCCTATCCGAGACACATAGACTTGCCCCACAATTAAACCTCATTCCATTTGGTTATCGCGAAGTAATGCAAACCACCAATTTGAGAGTATTCGAGAGCCCCCTTGGTCGTTGGATCCATGTTGAGGTAACTTCGGCGAAGTCCCACTGTGGGAGAACAAAGATGATATAGCATCAAACTCCTTGAATGTCGAAGTCATGAAGTGATGAGAGCCATGGATCTAGGGATTTCGATAGGAACCCCTCTTAACATTCTGATCAAATAGTCGAGAGACCCATGTACAGTACTTCGATGGAGTCCTACTTCAGGAGAATGGAGCAACCATAATGTTGAAACCCCCGAAGGCTGGAGCTATGAAGTGACAAGGATCATAGATCTAGGGACCCTTCAGGGCCTCTCCTGACCATTGGATCTAGGCCATGGTCAACCCGACACTGACCACTTCAAGAGTAAGGAGGAAGTCACACCACATATTTTTTGAACCTCGAAGTTATGAAGTAATGGAGGTCGTCGATCCAAGGGTTACGAGGACACACCTTGACCATGATATTGAAGGGCTTGGAAGGATATCAATCTGGACTGACGTGGATCAATGAAGTCATCAAGGGTGAAGTGGACCCACGAATGGCGTGCCACATGTCATCTAGAATTGTACATCTCGTAGACCCTACACGCCCATTGACACGTGACACATGTCACCCATTGAAGGGGCCATGTGTCATCTCTTCCCTGTCGTGCATCACTCCTGGCTCTTACCGCTTGGTCCATTTGGGGGGAGGATTATCCGGAACCCACCTATATTTTTCCTTCGCATCTAGTACATCCCCATGTGGAGGGATTCCAGGCCACTTCAAGAGTTCAGGAATTCGCGACTCCAGGGGTTTGGGAGGTTGTGTCGTGGGTAATGTAAAGGCTCGAAGGTTGGAGCCATGTGGAGGGATTTCGAGCCTCTTTGGGAGTTCATAAATTTGGGACTCTACGGGTTTTGGGATGTCATGTCATGGGTAATTGAAAGGCATGAAGGCTGGAGCAACGTGGAGGGATTTAGGGCTCCTTTGGGAGTTCAAGAATTCAGGACTCTGGAGGACATGCATGCGGAAAATAAAAGGTTCGTTTAGCGCTGAATGTAGAATTATCCTATAGCATGTGTGTTAGATGAGAATTAAGTCTTACCATTGGTTTGGACGGTGGATGGACGTTATTTGTGGGAGGTAGAAACCTGGAAATTGTAAAATTGAGATGGACCCACGTGGGTGCCACATGGGCCTCAACCAATGAGCGCCCGAAGGACTTCTAGAAACCATAATTTGTAAACAAGAGGTCGGATTAGAGCCTGGTAACAATCATTATAAAGCTACAAGCGAGTAGAAGAGGATGAATCATCTCTGAGAGATGATTCGATATGATTTTAGTAAGAAAAATTTTGATGCCCTAGCCCTAGAAAGGGTACTTAGGGGTCAAGTGTGTTACAAATTGGTATCAGATCATGGTTACAACACTCAGCATGCTTGGGCTCATGAACAAGTTGCTTAAAAATATTATTTAGAAAACTTTTAGGGGAGACATCCTATCTTACCCATTCTTAAGAGTCTTAACTAAACCTCTACTGAAGGAAGGAATGAAACTTTCTGCAGTTGTATATGTTTTGAAAAAATTGAACTGTGTGTTGTTCATAAGAACAGTAGATCATTAACTAACATGTAATTTTTTATCAACAATTAAACATTCAGTGAACCATAGGAAAACTACAACATAAAGGATGGTGACACACCATGAATTGGGAGAGAGCTCCCACAATAGAGAGGAAGAATCTGATGAAGGGACGGCGATGGGAACCCCTCTAGACTTGGTTGAAACTACAAGAATCCTCATGGAATAATTACAGAGTTTTAAGGCTGAAAATGAAAGGCTGATAAAATAATAGGAAAATCAATCTGAAATCAATGCAATTCTATTGTAGATCTTATCGAATATACAAGGGAAGTTGGAGCATGGACCAGCAGCCAGTCATGTGGACAGACATCATACGAAGAAAACCCATAGTCCACCTGAGATATGAAAGAATGGCCCTGAAAGTGGCCACACAAGGAGGATAACCTCAAAGAAGGCCCAACATGGATCCAAGAGACACTCATCGGAATAATCCTATGTTGAGGAGGCTAACAACTCCAAGGAATCTTCTAGTATAAAAACTAGCTCGCATTCTCAGAAGCGAGGAAAGAAGAAGAAACATTCCAAGAGTCATGACCCAGAAGAGTTCAAGAAATCCATACTACCCACTTTTGATGGAGAAATTAAGAAGGGGGAAGAGGAAAAAGTTTGGTTGCTTGGCTTGAAGAAGTAGCTCAGATTCCATGACTACTCTAAAAATTTAAAGGTTTGAATAGACATTTTTAACCTGAATGGAAAGGCCTCCATTTGATGGGAAGACCATCAGAATGTGAAAGGAATCCATGAGAAGGACTTGTCATGGAAACAATTTGAGAAATAATTCAAGAATAAGTACCTGTCAGAGAAATACTTTGATGGGAATACCAAGGAATTCTATGAACTCAAGTTGGGGCAGCTCACCATAGAGGAATATATCAATAAATTTCTTGATATGATAAGGTATGTGCCCTACATCAAAGATTAAAAGGTAAATATGCAACGATTTATTAGTGGATTGTCTTAGTCTTTTTGGGACATAATTGAATTTGATGATCCAAAGACCTTAGAAGACACTATCTGGAAGGCGAGGTATTGTTATGAATAGTTCAAGAATAAGATAGAATCTCACGAGGAATGGAAGAAGAAAACCACTCTGGGATTCAAGAAGAAGGGGTTTAAACCCTCAATATTCAAGAGTTATGGGAAAGGTTATAAGATTATATTTCCTGCTAAAATTGTATACCAGAAAAATTCCCCCTCTCAGAGTGGAAATAAACCCTTTGGATCAGCCCGAGGTAAGACTGATAACACATAGAAAGAACCCTTAAAATGTTGGGGTTGTGGAGAATAAAATATGTTGAGGGACTGCCCATATAGGAAAAAGAACAATAGGAGGGTATACAACGTCCAAGAAGATACTATAGTCAATGATGTGGCTAGGAGCATACCATGGATTTATGAAGCCTTCAATAATAGACAAGTTGACCCCCAAGATTTGTGGTGGAGATGGAAGGTATGATTTCCAACCATATAGTTTACATTTTAATTGACCCTGGTTCTAATTTGAGTTATGTTTCCCCTCACACTGTTGAGAAATGTAAATTGCAACAAGTTAAACATGTTAAATCATGGTCGGTACAACTAGCCACTAGAACCAAGAGAAAAGTGACAGAGGTCATACCAGCATGTCAATTCCTTATAAGTGGATCACCCACCCAAGCAACCCTAAACATACTCCCTTTAGGATATTATGACCTATTGATTGGCAAGGACTGGTTGGCTTCCCATTAAACCAAGTTGGAATGATACAAAAAAACTTTGGAGAGTGAAAATGAAGAAGGGAGCAAGGTAACCCTACAAGGGATTCAAAAGCATGTCTTAGTGAGACAAATATCATCCCTTCAAGTGAAGAAGTATTATAGGAAAGGATGTCCTTTTTATGCAATACAGGTGTTGGACTCTATATAGGATGACAAACCAATCCTAGAAGAATATCCCATATTAAGAGAGTATAAGGATGTGTTCCCGGAAGAGGTACCAGGTCTACCTCCAAGAAGAGACATTGAATTTTCAATAAAACTTGCACCAGGAGCGGTGCTAGTATATAGAACACCTTATAGAATGAGTACACCAGAGCTAGTTGAGATCAAACTATAGCTAAAGGAAATGATGGACAAAGGC
>CBVK0101823366.1:0-21498 GCA_900067695.1 Picea abies | reverse complement strand
AATGCGACGACAATTTGAAGTTCAGAAGACATAGGTGTAGGCAGCTTATAGGGCAATGGAAAAAATTGAATTGGCTACCAACACAACTCTAATTCTACATCAATGCAGAAGAAGTTGACATGGAAATGAGAGACTGGCAGGATGACTGAAGGATCCTGGTCATCACCAAGGACATTTCCAAGGGAAAAAAAGTAGAAGCAAGGTCATCCAAGACACCTGTAGGAGATAGTTTTGTGCCCAAGAAACCAACACAGTAGGGAAATCCTAGCTAAAAGCCAGTGCAATAGAAGAAGGGTAGTAATCTAAAGAAGGATGCGCATACAAGAAATAAGGACATTTCCCTGACGTAGGAAGAACAACGAAGGGGGGATACAACGATGTAGAAAACCCCTTCAACAACCACTCCACAAGAAACAGGGCCACCCAAACGACCTATTATACATACATGGGGGTCGCGCAAGAAGGCCAAGACCCATAAATAGATCCCAGAGTATACAATCACCAAGGATGATGCTGATCTTTTCAATGAGACAGTACAATATCACGCAGCGGAGGAGTTTGAAGAGGTTGAGAACCAAAGAGGAAGGATACAGAATGAGTTGGTAGATATAAGGAAAGTCTTAGAGAAAATAAAAGCAGTGCAAAAGCACAAAAGGGGAACAAAACCAATCCCCCCAACGCCAGAAGCAGAGGAAAGGACCGTGCCAAATGAGGAAGACACGATCTAGACCATCACGATAGCAAGTCTAGGCTTCCAGATAACAACAAAGATGTTGTAGGTCGACGAGGACATAGCCCAGACACCATTCAAAAATATAGCGCAAGTACAGGGCGAGGATACCAACAAAGACATTGTACAAACTGAAAGTCAATGTCATGCAGGAAGTGCAATGCGAGCAGGGACAGATGCGACAGAATTGCAGGTAACGAAAAAATGGCAAGGATATCCTAGAACTGGTCATCGAATAGGTAAAGCTGGAGATGAAAGAAGAGAAACAATGCACAGATAATTTAGATTAGAAGCTAAGGGAAGTCTTCACAAGAATTCTAGATAGTGCAAAGGCAGCCATGATCAACACAGAAGAAAAAATCCAAATCATTGCATAGAAGCTCGAGGACTACAAGAAGGATATCGAGGAACTTAAAGAAATATTAACCCCAAATAGTCCTCCTGAAGTTATGGATGAAAGGGATCAACATGCAGCCCTGAAAGTGGAAATGATGGAGAGAGAAATGGAAAAGGTCACACAATTGTTTGACAGGACCGCACAACTATGGACGACACTGGAAGAATATGATAGGGTCCAAAAACTCGACCAACAAGAGGAGTTAATCAATACTTCAATCCAAGAGTTGAAGCAGTGAAAAAAGTCCATAAGAATCACATAGTGAGTGAATGGCATACATGAGATGAAGACCCTGTAGGTAGAACTCAAGAAGACACAGAATAACAAGAAAGCAAGGAAAGCCCAGTTATAACCTCTCAAAGAGAAAGAAATACAAATAATTGCAAAACTGGACAAGGAAAAGACAAGAATGGCTCAAGACCATTATGATAGCACAAAGTATCTCAAGGATCATATCACAACATAGAAGGTAGAAGAGCTCATAGGGAAAGTTGCATAAGCTAGAGAAAAAGGGGAAGAGTTAGAAGGAAAACTCCACAGCTTGGCAGAGGTTGTTCAGGGAGCACACACCACTTGAGTGGCTCGGGAAAATCCACATGTAATTTTTGGGGGCATGTTGGGCACATGCATATTTTGAAAAGGAAGGTTTTTTTTGGCACATGCCTATTTTTGGAGAAAAGGTCTATTTTTGGAAAGACCTAATTTTGGAAAGAAGACCTAATTTTGGAGCACATGCAAGAGGAAAAGCAACATGCAAGAGGAGGAAAATAAGCATGCAAGAGGAGAATTAACATGGCATGTAGGAAGGCAAGCCTAACCATGATAGGGTTAGGGTTTTTTATAAATATTGTAATGGTTATAAGCCTGTAAAATAGTATAAATAAGGACCTAGGAGGTCTAGGTTAGGGGTTCGAAAGGGTTGGTGAAGGTTAAGGTTGTTTTTGTTGAGTTGATTACAAGTACTATTATTGTAATAAGGTGGTAGGAGAGTCAAGTAATTTGGATTTTTAGGGTTAGGTCATAGGTTGAGGAGCCTGGTGTGATCTAGTCCACCTCACAGAGGTTCCTTAACCTCATCATGATTGTATGATTGAGGATGTAATGCGCGTAGCGCCATATTTTGCAGCACACTAAATAAAAGAGAAGATAATACAAATTTTTGTGGATGTAGCCGAGGAGGGGGTGAACCATGGTAATTTTTTTTTTCCATGTGACGTTTCTTGAATGTTTACTTTCTGTCAATGATTAGTTTATGAATGAATGGTTAAGCTAGATGTATTAGCATGTATGTATGAGGAAAAGGTGAATGAATCTTAGTAATACTTAAATCATTAGTAATACTAATGCATGGAGAAGGAATAACCACCCCACATATCCCCACTCATTCCTTGACTACAAACACCTGAGTATTGTATTCACCCATAAAGCTATCTCAGGTGAGACTGCGTGGTGCACTCTGGTGAGATCGGAAGAGCGTCGTGTAGGGAAAGAGTGTAGATCTCGGTGTCAATGATTAGTTTATGAATGAATGGTTAAGCTAGATGTATTAGCATGTATGTATGAGGAAAAGGTGAATGAATCTTAGTAATACTTAAATCATTAGTAATACTAATGCATGGAGAAGGAATAACCACCCCACATATCCCCACTCATTCCTTGACTACAAACACCTGAGTATTGTATTCACCCATAAAGCTATCTCAGGTGAGACTGCGTGGTGCACTCTGTGTGTAGCGTTGCCTTCTGGTTTACCAGGGGGGAAATAGTTTTAGAGGGTTTTGTTGGAAAACTGTTGAGATTTGAACCTAGGTTATCCCAAGAAGTGAATGAGAGATCCAACCAACACTTACTATTAATTTAACACAGGATGCATCGCTTCGGGGTGAGCCGAAGCATTCAGGTGTACCATGCAGAATTGGAATTTTGTTTTTAAAAAGATGTCAAATTTCAAGATAAATTCAAATTTTAATTTTGTTTTTAAAAAGATGTCAAATTTCAAGATAAATTCAAATTTTAATTGGATGAAAATTCAAATAGGAAGGTAATAAGAAATTTACCCGGCCTCTTATGTCCCAAGGAGGCATGGTTTCACCGTTGAGAGGAAGTGAAAATTCATGGTAATTTCCAAAAATTGGAAATCTGTGGAATCTACCAATGGATATATCCAAGTCATTGTAGAGAAATGGAAACAGGGTATATTTGGAAGGAGGGTAAGAATTGGTGCTTGATTGAGATTTTGGAAGCACAAGATGAAGTGTAACAATGAAAATCATTTTGATAGTTTTTTATCAACCCTACTATGGTGCACCTAACGATAGTGATGCACACCGATGTGTAATGTTCAACACCACCAATGTGATTTTAACGATGCTTGTTATTTTTATTATAAAGTATGATGGTTCTTTTGTGTATATTTTAACCTTGTAAAATAAATGATTGCAAATGGATTCTTAGTAAAAAAAATAAAAGATACAATGGAACACACACACACACATTACACATATATTTTACCCTAGAAATCTAAACCGGGAAAACAAGCCACCTGTTTAGAGTTGCACCTCTAATATTTTATTCATCATATATATTCATTGTTTACATTAATATATATATATGATCCCGTAGAATCCAAAATTCCTAATCCATTGACCTGGATCAGTCAAAAACCGTAATTCCTTAACTGAAATTAGAAAACCATCGATGAAAACCATGTGTCGAAAAAATGCTAAAAACAGATGCAAAAAACCATCAATGTTTTTTTATCGGGGGCGCTACCCCCAAACCCCTGTGCCTCCTCTAAATCCATTTCCTCCCTAACAGTTCTAAGATCATCATCATTAATATAAAAATAAAATTTTGAATGAAAATTAGGTGGAGATACCTTTTTGGTTTCCTTATTTCTCGAATCGATCTCCTCAATACTAGAGTATGGGGATCTTCTTCTTCTAATTCATGTTATTCTGTAAATTCTGATTCATTATCATTTAACTCAATTTTGTTTTCTATAGTTATTCCCACCTTGGTAGGACTTCCTATTTGACATCATCTTTGATTTCTCTAAATACCACATCTCATCTATACACTACCTTCTTAGTTTCTTGGTTCCAAATCTTATAACATTTTAGACCATATTTATACCCAATAAAGATTCTTCATCCTTTTTATCTAGCTTACTCTTATTTTCCTTTGGAACGTGAACATAGGCATCACGGCCAAATACCCCGAGAAGTGTAAGAGAGGGTTTCTTACTAGTCCATACCTTGTGTGTAGTCTTTTCATCCAGTGCTGATGAGGGTGATCGATTGACCATGTAACATGTAGTACCCATTTCCTCTACCTGGAATTTTTATCCTAACTTGGAACCACTGAGCATGCTCCTTTATTTTTCCATTAGCATCATGTTCACCCTTTCTACAACTCCTATCTACTGAGGTGTGTATGGATTTTTATTCTACCTTGCTATACCGCACTTATTACATAATTCTTCAAATTCATTTCTGCAGAATTCTCCACCATTATCCATCCTTGGCTCCTTAATTCTCTTCTCTATCTAATTCTCCAAAAGAGCCTTAAACTCTTTGAATTTGTCAAAGTCTTCATATTTATTCTCAAGGAAAAAAATCCTTTTATTTATCGAGAATTCATCTATAAACGAGACATAGTACACATATTTTCTCAGTGATGGAAGCAACACAATTCCAAACACATCATTGTGCACCAACTCTACATTTCCCTCTACCCTCATTGCACCAAAGGGGAATCTTACCCGATTATGATTCCCATTTACACAATGTTCATAGAAATCAAAATGTAGAGATTTTTTAGACATAAATTCAACCATACCTTTACCGTGTAGTACTCAAAGGCCCTTCTCTCTCATATGTCCCAGTCTTTGATGCCACAATGTAGTCTTTTCTCCAGAGACTCTAGGAGTTTTTTCTTCTTCAACTTTAATCTCAAGAACCATGGAACTATTTCACCCACCACTAATAGTGCTACCTAGTATATTATACAAGTTTCCAATCCAAAATACCTTTAGAAACACCATTTCCCCTCGAACCATCTTGCAAATTTCTTTCTCAAACACTATTTGTACCCCTGCATCATCCATTTTCCTTACAAAAATCAAATTTCTGGCTAGCCCTGGGATGTGCAGAAAACCACAAAGTGTTTTAATCCTTCCATACATGAGATTAAAATCAAATTTTCCCCACCCTATGATTTTTTTTATCGATTCATCACCTAGCAAAACATCACCTCCATCATACCTTTCATATTTACAAAACCAATCTATATGAGGAGTCATATGAAAGGATGCACCTGATTCAACCATCCATTTCTCATGATCTACATGTGTGCTTGAATAATCCATGTACACATCCCCTCCTTCTTCCACAAAGGTTTTTTCTTTTGTATAAGGATCATCTTCATATCCCTTCCCTCTCTCAACACTTTTGGATCTACATTGTTTCTTGTAGTGTCCTTTTACACATCTCCAACATACCTTTACAAAATTTTTGGGAGATTTAAATCTTCCCTTAGATTTAGATCTCCCACTTAAGGACTTATATATATTTATTTCTTGGGAGTGTTCTATTGCAAATAAGGAATATGTGCTATGGATTTCCATATATTTCCACCTCATCTCCTCCAACAACAAGGATGAGACTACATCATCAAAAGTTAAAGTAGTTGAATTACTACCTATGGCCATAACTAGACTATCCCATGAGTATGGTAAATAACACAATAAAATAATACACTTATATTCATAATAAATATTAATATCAATAGATAATAGCTAACTTACCACAGTATTGAATGTGCTCAAATGCTATGTTACTGAGTTTCCATCTTTCATTCTCAGGTTGTATAGATTATACCGTAGGAACAATTTGTTTAACAAGGACTTTGAATAATATAAAGCCCCTAACTTATCCTATAATGCCTTGGTTGTATCTTCCCCTGACACATTCAATAATACTGAATCTGAGAGACACAACCTGATTGTGCTCTTCTCCTTCCGATCCAACTTTTCCCAGTGTTATGTTGACATTCATGTAGGTGCATTACCTAGATCCAAAATGATCCACTGATATTTTTCCACCAACAGATCTTCCATCTTGAGCTTCCATAGCTCAAAAAATTCCCATTAAATTTCTTTATCTCTGTTTTTGAACTACTCACAATTTATTTTTCCTAAAGAATCGATATTGCATATCTCCCACTATAACAAGTCTTATCACAAACCTAAGCCAAACCCATGGTCACAAAGGCCCCCCCTGAAGCCAATAATTTCTCTGATACCAAATGTAGATTTTAACTTTGTACAATAAATTAGTGAAAGTGGATTCTTAATAAAAATAGAAAATATACAATGGCACACAGACACACACATTAAATAGAGATTTAACCCTAGAAACCCAAACCGGGAAAACCAACAACCTGTTTAGAGTTGCAACTCTAATATTTTTTTCATCATATACATTCATTTCTTACAATACAATGTATATATGATCTTGTGGCATCCAAAACCCCTAATACATTAACTTGTATTAGTCAATAGACCTAATTCCTTAACCAAAATTAGAAAACCATGTGCTGAAGAACTACTAAAAACAGACGCAAAAGACCGCCAATTTTTTTTTGGGGGGACATTGCCCTCAAACCCTCATGCACCTGATGCAACAAAGACACTATATTTGGTCATGCAAATAATATAACACATACCCAACATTTTTAACATTGAATCATATGTTCTTTATTGTTTATGTGTGCACCAGTGCATATGTACCTTAAAGGTGCACTGATAAAAAAACCTTCGATTGTCCTCCCTTTCTATATACAGAGAAGGGATGGATTTTTTGAGGAGGTTTTGTAAAAAACTTCATAAGAAGGTGTTCTCCTTTTAGTGGTGTAGGGGTACAAAATTTCCTAATAATTTGAATAATCGATTACATCATATTTTGGCTAAAGACTAAGTTGATTGAGAAAATCAAATAGGAAAGAAATGACTAAGTTTCTCCACTAAGAAGAATCAATTATAAGATAATGCTAGCAGTCTATAGATGGAGGCAATGAATTCATGTTGACAAAAGACTTTATAGGTTCTAGTATTTTTTATTAATTAGTTTTTGATGAAGTATTCTTGACAAGTAGTTGGAATACAAAGGATTAATTCAATTGTGATTGTTGTTCAACTAACACACAATTGACATTTTTCAAGGAAGAAACCAATCCTAATAGTTTATTGGAGGGTGAATATTTTAACCTCTATATAATAGATAAGAGGATCGGTGATGAAAAGATCCAAAGAAACATGTGTTTGCTATGTGTGTTCCTCATCAATAATAATTGTTGAATCTATTCATCGTCGTCGTCATTCAACACATGGCATCAAATTTATGTGGAAGGAGAATATATTATTTAATTGATAGTCAAGGAAGAGTAACAACTATAATTGACTTGGAGAAGGCCCATAATAAGGTGAAATAATAGAGATCAAGGGTTGGAAAAATTTAGTTATGGATAATGTTTTATAAGTGTTCCATAGTTTGTGGAAGTCAATAGAGAAGGTTGAGATTGTAGGTGATTTCAATAACATAGTTAAGAGACACTATAAACAATATAATATAAGCATGCGATATTTTGTTTAATGGTGGGATTATGGAATCCAAGAATAAGCTAATACGAGAATACATACAATGAGTTGGCGATTATAAAAGATCAGTATGGAAGTCAAATGAGGGATCACAACTAACCAAGAGTTTTTTTGGGGGTAATAAGAACCTTGTAAAAAGAGAGCCTTTAACTTGGAAACTGTTGTTAAACATCGTGAATGTTGGAATGTGATTCAAAGGTTTCAAAAGGAAATATATAATCTCAATGATAAAAACAACTATTAGGCAAGAAATTTATCTAAGATCTTCGAAGTATAAGGAATTTGTTACATAACCATGTCAATGTGAAATATGAGAGGTGATATATGATTTCATTTGTAAACACTTAATAGTTTGTTATTTTATATTGAAGAATAAATTGGAGTTTATTCCACATTAGGGTTCTCCTTAAAACAATGTTGTCCTATTAATGGAAGTTTTGTGTATATTGTGTATTTCTTATTCTATTTATGTTTTTATAAGAAAATAATATAGACCATAATAGTTCTCACAAGATAGTTATTTTGTTCCAAATTGAAATCAGTTTGAGTGCCATTCTAATATTTTAACTCACTCACTAGGTTAGGTCCATTTTATCCAATGTTTTCACTTCTTCTATTTGATAGCTTTTATGGTTTTCCTATCCTTTTTGGTTTCTTCTTTTCTATTTTTCACTCTCATACTTTTTACCAATATGTTGAAACTTATGTGTAAGTTATGCATTTCCTCGTTTATTATCTTCATTCTTAATTTATATTCCTTCATTAGTGCCACTCTTTTGACCATCTTCTTGATATGTACCTCTACCCATGACACCCTAGTAATTGGGTTGTAATTAATATGTTTTCACAATGCTTCTAGAACTTCCCCATACTCATACTCTTTTTTCTCGATTTCAATAACTACATTTTACCTTTTTCTTTTCTAATTTGATCCACCATGTTCTCTATTTCATGCATTTCCTTTAGAATTTTATCCCTTAGTACCTACTTTGTTGACTCCTTTATAGATATCTTTTTTCTCAATTTCAATAACTATATTTTACCTTTTTCTTTTCTAATTTGATCCACCATGTTCTCTATTTCATGCATTTCCTTTAGAATTTTATCCCTTAGTACCTACTTTGTTGACTCCTTTATAGATATCTTTTTTCTCAATTTCAATAACTATATTTTACCTTTTTCTTTTCTAATTTGATCCACCATGTTCTCTATTTCATGCATTTCCTTTAGAATTTTATCCCTTAGTACCTACTTTGTTGACTCCTTTATAGATATCTTTTTTCTCAATTTCAATAACTATATTTTACCTTTTTCTTTTCTAATTTGATCCACCATGTTCTCTATTTCATGCATTTCCTTTAGAATTTTATCCCTTAGTACCTACTTTGTTGACTCCTTTATAAATATAAAGGATACATTTTTTTTAATATATTTTCTTCTTCTCTTAAATTTTTTCTTCATGTTTTCTCGATGGATTATGGATTATATATAGCCACTTTTTATTTATTTTCTTCTTCTCTTCTTAAATTTTTTCTTCATGTTTTCTCGATGGATTATATATAGCCACTTTTTATTTATTTCATCTAACCAGAACAATTCACTTTCCATTACTCCTTGTGTTAATCATATTTAACCATGCATTTTCTCTACACTCATGTCATTTTTAATGTTTTATAGTAATTTGTGCAAGACTAGAGTATGATTTTTCTAAGCCTAGAACAAGTTCTTTACAACCTCCTTATCTTTGATATATATTGGAAGTGCCTAAATTGAAAAACGCATCCTCTTCTTGATTTCTTCAATTGTTGTGCTACCCTCTAGTATTGATGCCATAGGGAAATCTCTTCTAGAAGATTAAATTATGTTGTGTACTTTCTTATTTAGTGTTTGTATTTCCTAGTCTTTTTTATTACCTTTTTCCTTCATTTAATTCTATCTTTAGTGCACTGTAGACACATCATGTATTTGGATGGCTTCATCCCTTGATAGCTTCCATTTTTATAAATACAAAGTATGATGTGTGTTGTCTTAAACCCCAAAATTTCGTAACCATTTACAAATGGACTTATGCTTGTTTATATATCTATGAGTGATCAAATATATGTAGTGAGATGGACCTTAATGGTTGGCCTCGATCACAACTAATTAGGGTAACCAATCTCATGAATTGTAGAAATACATAGGTTAGGAATGTCCTTACTTAGCTAAGTTAAACATTGGCATAAAGTCAATCAACTTTGATAACCCAATTAGGTATATATGACAAATCACCAAATTGTAGGATATTGCTAATGTGGTATGATGATATAAATACAAAGTTATGCATGTCATGATGTTTTGATATTTCACTAAATCTAACATCATGTGGATCGGGTGTTGATGTTGGATCAATGGTGAATTGTAGATCGAGGTCTAGTTGCACATGCATAGGAAAGTAAAAATCATTAGAGGAAAAATATAGTTGTATACGAAGGGTCAAGTGTGATGAGACCTAAAGAGAATTTGGTGCATATCATTTCTAACATTCTTAAGGATAAGAGGGGCATGGCATAAACCATAACTACATCAAGGAACATATCAAATTGAATTAATTTATTCTTTGAATTGGACTTTGTTAAGCCCTATACAAAGCCCCATGTTATGTATAAAACTCCTTATTAAGCCCTAGATATTGAATTATTACATTTCTAGTGTTGTATTTGTGTGTAGGCTAGAACCCTTCATTGCACCCTTTCATTATAATTGTACCCTTTTTCTCCTAGACACACACACATACACACACACACACACACACACACACACACACACACACACACACACCAAGGAGACCTAGTCTCAGGATCATCATATCTCATCGTGTACATTGAATATATTGTAAAAGGAGGTTTCCCCCTCAAGGTGGACTATCATTTTTTGATTTTATATCATTCTCAAGGCCTTGGTTCATAACATCTGGTATCAAAGCATCAATCCTAGGGTTTTTCTACTTCAAGTGAGCATTTTGGAATTTTCACTATAAATTCTTTTATGGGATGATTTAGACAACAAAATTAGGAGGTTACTCAGGAGAGATATCTAAGTACATTGGGTAAAAATTTCAAGATCAATTTCATTACACTTCAGATATAACCTATGGAAGATAGGGTTTTTGACTCATCCTAAAATCCATTTTAAAGGAGTTATCTTATGATTTTCACTATAACTTTTTTCTGATAAGTTTTAGACAATTTAATTTTGTGGAGACTAAAAAAACATAGCAATGTATGGCTCGTACAAATTTCAAGTTTTCGGTCATTATATTTTTAGATATGTCTTCTGTGGAAGTTGGGGTTTGTGACTAGTCCTGAAACTAGTCTCAAACACGTCATATTTTTATTTTCGCTATACATGAATTTTGATGAAGTTTCAAACTTTAAAATTTTTATAATCCCAAGGAGACATAGTGAATTACATGTGGAATTTTTTTAGAAATTAAATAATTATAATTTGTGAGATATATCTTGTGGAAGTTGGGGCTTTGTACTAATCATGAAATTAGTCTTAAACAAGCCATTTTGGTATTTTTTATACAACCTTTTATCAGTGAAGGTTCAGACCTATGAAATTTTCAAAAGTTTAAAAGGTCATATCATAGTCCTACGGGCTGAAATTTTAGACTCGGAAGGGTTCAAAACTCATAGATATATCCGGAAAAATTTCATCAATCCAGAGAGAATCCAAATAAAGGATTTGAAAGCTAGTGTTGACAGGGATAAAATCACCCTTTATCAACAACAGGGGTTACCCTGGCAAGAAGTCCCAATTAGACCTCTCACTGTTTGGAATAGGGAATCTATCTATATTTTGTCTCGGAAACCATTTCTGGTTTTGGTTTTACTAGTTGCGTCCCGATCCATTGATGAAGGTGAATGATGGATGATTATGCAAAGAAAGATTTAGATGAAGACTATGTAAATGCATGAAATAGATCTAATCTACTTCTAATCTATCCTATCCTAGCTAGGATCAAATTATCATAAGTAAACGAGTTGTAGTGAAACCAATTTTGCTTAAACCCCAATCAGATAGTTGTTATGATGGTGCAAAATCAGAAACACATGCATACAAACATATAACTAGAAAAGTATAAATTATATCTCTACATAAACCATCAACTCATATGCTTAGGAAAAATAACACAAGAAATAATAACAAAAATGCAAGAACAACATAGATTGCATCAGAATGGTCTATTAGCAAATGTGTTCTTACAACCCATGTGAACATCATACATTCCACTTGAAATAGTTTGTAGGAAAACAAAAACACACAAAGTTTTTCTCCCTATCAAAAGATGGCCCTGAGGGATTCTTCATACTAACATTTTCAACAATAGTACATCAAAGCTCCAAGGAATGGCTTCTCAATTTTAGTTAACACTATATTCTCAAAATAGTTTAGAAATGTACAATGCTTGAAGTACCAAAAATCCCTTTATTTGGATAGAATTCTCGTATTTATTGGATCTCAACATTACTCTTGACCTTTCTCCTTCCTTCATGACCTTTAATTTACCAATGCTTTTCCTTATCCTCTTTTTAATGATGAGGATAAATATAGTGGTTCCATTTCAAATTTGCCTTTTAGCACCAGTGGGCCATCATAAATTTCAGTCATAGTGCACCCCATCCACCATAATGACTGGTTTGGACATTGGGACATCTTAGTTGTCCAACTTTGACAAACAATCATCATGGGGTTCAGACCTCCTCTTTAACCCTTGGAATTAGATTCCCTTTACTACTCCTCTGACACTACTATGGTTATTGTTATTGATTCTTTGTCATCCTTGGCTATAGATCGCATTGCAAGGATGTGGAGTACGCCTCTTCTCAATATTGGTACCTGACACCATTTAACATGCAAAAGATGAATGAATTTAGAGTAATCCCAGACAAATTATTAAAACCAATCAATTGTATCCAAATAACTAAATCATTAATTGATTAAGAGTTAGTGTATGTTTCCCTAATTTTGGTTCTAGGTTCGTTTGCTCATGATGAAGTCATTCTCTTCTTTGTGACTATTGACAAGGTGACATATGAAAATCCTAAAAATGAATACAATTGGTTAGGAATTTCTCCAATCATATAACTGGGAAGTCATATATATTGGAAATACCTTTCCAATGGTATAATGAATGTGCGAAATGGACACCTAGGTTAAACATTATGGCCAAAATACAAATAGAAGTTTAGGGGGTCCTGTCCCTTTTTGGAGGAGTTAGTGGGAACTCCTCTAATTTGCATCGGAGGAGTTAGTGGGAACTCCTCCAATTTGCATCAGAGGTCATTACACGAACTCATCACATGTAAATCAGATGATTTTGAATGAAATTCTCTAGTGTAAACCGAAGGACTTCTTAGGAATTATCCTGGGGCCAAGTTATGAACTTCGTTGGGTGATCGTGTCAATGCACATTCTATTTATCTCTCCAGGAAAGTGGTTGTTGAAATACCTAATCCTAGACTAAGTTTCCATATCATTGTCATGCAACACAAACTCAGCTCAAATTGTCAGGTATTGGGTTTGGGAGGTCTTGAAACCGATGTCTAGATTCTCTTTGTTGCCAAGTTCAATTTCAATTTATCACGAGCTCTTTGGGTGATCGACACCCTTCTTCACAACTCTTTAGTGACACAAGGAGACGAGTGTGCAAATCTCTGTAGCATACTTTTCGACTACCATTCCCACTTTATCTATTTTGAAAGGTTTTGGCCTTTGTTTTGGAAGTAATAAATAAGCCATAAGGAGAGATCTTATTGACCTTATCGACGATTCAATAAGAACCATCTGGGTTTCAAATTCATTATCCATCCACTCTTCTACAACTGTAGGATAATAATCCTTTGAAGCATATTTTATCATTTAGTCGCTTTGTTGTTGATGGGTTTTTTATTTTTTTGTTTTTTTAATCTCTCGCAAAAGGAAACGAGATGGGGTTTAGCAATTTAATGGTATGTCAGGAAAGTATGGATGGATCGACTAAGAAGGTCACAACATACACCCAGATCAGTTGTTATCATGCACTTCCTCTCAAGACCTTTGATGACAGTCGACAACCTTCTTTACAAGTGCTCTGATTCGTTTCCTCAAACAACTATTACCAACTTGAACTCTTATAGTGTCCTTTTAGCACAATTTTAGGAGTTATTTGAAACCCTAGAAATGTGTTTAAATAATATTCATATTTAAATTAAATCTGAAATTATTTGGGTTTAAAATAGTGACTCCAAACACTTCATTGTTGTTAATGTCATCCATTAAATAAATGCTAAGCTTTGAATGATCCATGTTAAATTAAAATGATTTAAATTTGAAAATCCCAGACCTTCAAATATTTTGCAATAGGATGACATCTTACCTAAAACAATTGTGTGCAGAGGTGAAAATTCTTAAACCTTATGTTAATACTATTGTGGAATAATTTTAATGCTCGTAACTTTCTCATATGACATCATATTGGAGTACCATATTTTATGCTGTGAAAAAGACGGAGAGGAACTTTTGGTGATCCAACTAGTCATTCCATACAAACATCTCATATGTGTAACAACTGATGATTTTGTGAGTTTCATTGGAATCGCAATGGCGAAAATCATATGATTGGCTTTTTTCTAGGAATAATAAATTTCTTTGATGAACGCCAAAAAGTTGCACTCAAAATCATTTTTAATGAAAGTTCAGGCCTCGCTTTTGCTACTGCTTTACCCAAATTAAATTCTATCAGATTCAGTGCCATCTAAGATATATAGGCTCTTAGTTCATTCATTGAAACTGAGGTAATCTATCAAAGGCATAGAAATATAAGTCTGCAAAAATGGCCAATTAACGTTTGAGGTGCTTAACACAGTTTCAGAGCCAAGGTGATCAATTTTCCTTCAAGATACATTTTAGAACTAGAGCAAGACCATTAGGTGTTGTGGTTATCCCATCTAATGCTAGACAAAACTTTCACAATTAAGATTTATTCATAAAATTAAGAAGTACAAAATAAATAAGATGGTACGATGTGTGCAATGAAAGAGACTGGTGACACAACAAACTTAATTACAATTGTAATATGAAGTGGATCAGGTGAGATAGGAAAATAGTGATAATAAATCTAATTATGCATGGATATCTTAGTCATTGGAAATGTTAGGAAACTGACTGATGAGCACAACAAGAAGGATCCCAGGTGGAGGAGGCTGAGACAGGACCCAGGATGAAGGTGTTCCTTTCTTTGTCAATGTTTTGGGTGACGAAAATGGATTGACGTCCTTCTCTTGGTACATCAGTGACGGGAGAGGGAAAATTATCAACAAGTGGTGTATCGACGAGGGAAATATGAACCTTGTCAATATGCAATGCTATCGAAGAGAAAGGGAGGAGCTTTTCCAATATGAAACACATCAATGAAAATGCATGGTGAATAAAATCATGTGAACATCTTTGGCATACCGGATTTGATCACGTGAACTTTTCCAGTGATAAGATGTGTTTCGGTGAGTTTTAGCAGAAGCACATCGATGCATTGATCAAGTTCGAAGGAAAGTGCCCTATGTATTGGTGAAGAAATCGTTGGTGCACCAATGTGTAGGTGGAATAAAGGATTCATTCTCTAGTATGCTATGTATCAGCACAAAAAGAGGGAATTCATTGAAATGTGGATAGACGGGTCGAAGTGATCTAAAGAGAAACTAGAAATGGATAAGTGGGAAGAGATGGAGGAAAACTTAGGCTTAGCAATTCGCATGTGAGAGAGAGAGAGAGTGAGAGGGTTCTGGTAGGAATATTTGGAGGGGCCCCAATTTCTTGTATTAGACAGACGATAAGGAAAGAAAATTGGGAGTTTCTTGTGTGTGCACAACAATATGTAAATAACAATAGGAATAACTTTTGATTGGAATATCTACTTTTGATTATTCAAAATTTATGATAAAGAGGGAAAAGAGGAGAATTATTATTTTCTCACATGGAAAAGGGTTATATAGGAAATAATACGGGTGCTCCTCATAAAAACTCAAACATGGAATTTGTTATCACTCCAAGAAAATCTTTAGGGTTGTAGGCTAAAGATTCTTGGTAACTTAAAATATGAATAGGTTTATAATTATGTTGGGATAAAATGGGATAACTAACCTACTAGATCATATCAAGACAGTCAAAGAATATATAATCGGATGAGACAGTGATTTCAAGAATCAATGATCAGATGAATAGCATAACAGTGGATGAAGAATACTATACTTACTAACCATATCACACATGTGATGGGTCAGATAAGATAGTGAAGGTATCACTATTAAATCAAGCTTATGAGTTGACCAATGAGATGATAGTCATTGGCAACTAAGACAAACTTGAATCAAGGTGAATATTACTATTAAATCAAGCTATGAACTGACTAATGACATGATAGTCATATTGCAGTTAAGATAACTAGAATAAAAGCATAGAAGAAGTAAGAAATGACAATCTGATATTAATAGAGAAAGAAGACTATGATCTGTATCACATATCTATGAGAGTCTATTACAAAGCAGCATGGTATTGTATCCAGAATTAAAACCTTAGTCCTACGACTGAACCCCCACCCCTCAGTTCATCTCATATCTTTAGCTTTATATAGCTTTACAATAAAAGTTCAGATCCTAGAAGAATGGATCAAATATGCTAAAGATAGAAAGTCAAAACAATTTTACAAAAAGAGAGGAAGTGATCCTCAAAATGAGGTCAACTCCTCATTTCATGGTCTTCAGATCATGTAGAACCTCTGTGCTGTGAAGATAAGCCTTCCAAGGCTGTTTGATATCCTTTGATGAAGATAAATTTGAATTTTCCAAGTTTAGAAAAAACCTTGATTTATTGCCCCCAAAATAGGTGTCAAATCAACTTGAAATCCTCCTCTAACTCCTTTGCATCAAAAGTGGATCTTAGATTTGACACTATAATTCAAAATGTATCTTTGGAAATCATTTTCAAGAGATTCAGTTGAGAAAAACTTCGATCTGGGAAAAAATACACCTTCGCCGGCCAGTCTCAGGTTTCACCAGCTATTTCGCCTTAAGATTTGCTAGTTAGCTGGTGAAAGGTCCGCTTTTCATCAACTAACTGGTTATAATTCCGCCTTTTGCACTGGTGAAAGTTCGATTTTGGCCAAAGGAAAACCTGTTGCTTTTAAAATCAAAAAATTATTGTTTGCATCCACTGATAAAGAGGATCTAATACCCTGTGTCTTCAAATATATCCTATCATACCCTTGAGAAAAAGTCAAAAACAGAGTATAGCCAAATATAAATGACCGAGCTCCTGTAGATTGCACTAATTTCTTGCTAACTGTGTAGTCTGGCCCTTGCTAATGTTCTAATCCTCCAATCTTCATAGGTTTGCCTTATATCTTTTCAGAACCAAAACTTCTCTTGCATTTTCTTCTGAAAATTATTCAACACTTTCACATGCTAGATTCTCTTGAATTAGTTGATGTTGGATGTGACATAGTGGACTCAAAACTATCCCCCAATCTAGATGTTTGACCTGGTATAGATGCATGATTATTTTCGAAGGAAAAAGAAGCATGTCTTGAGATTCTATATGCACCATGCTCCTGGATAGAGAGCCAAACATCTTCCATAACCATTATTTCTTCTAGGTTCAAGTCAAAATCATCATCTATGTTGTATCAACCAGACAAAGGTTTGGACCTTGTCTCAGCAATTCCCAGATGAAACATGAGTTGCGAGAATCCCATTTGTATCTGAAATTGGATTCAGAACAATAAGATCCTGTCTGTTAGCTTCTTCAGAGGATAATGTCTGTGCAGAATGCGTAGCCTCTTGTCCTTTATGCATTATTTGCTCCTCAGCATGTTCAATGCCATTCTCTTCTTGTGTTTTAACACCTCGATACTCCAAAGAATAATTTGTGTATGCTTTATATTGGATTGTTGGATCAGTGAGTACATTACCAATGGTAAATCCCTTAAAATTTATTGGAAGACCCCAGTGTGGCCATTCAGGAAATAGACGTGAGAACTTAATATAGATAACCATTCAACTGATCTGGAAGAATACACAGAATCCCAGAGCTGAGGCGCTTGAGATCGGATGCCCAAAAGCTGTAATTTTATCATTAGAACATCTTCAAACATCATGTGCATCCATCTAACCTCTAAGTAATGATCTGGAATTTGAAGCTCGACAATAGATGTAATATGGTGTGTTGACCTAGCTCGTGACTTTAAATTAATCCAATCAGCATGAGACAAATGAATACTTCAAACCCTACTGATTAGTGTGAGACACCTTGATATTTTTTGCAACAGATTAGATATGGGAGATAATAAATGGCTTCCTCCCTGTAATCTCGGGGGTTTAAGTGTTTTCAGTGTTACACAATCCAATCCATTAACTATAAAATCGATGAGACATATGGGAAGAGGCTTGGTCCTGCGCTTGGCTTGGCTTTGTGTGTTGGTTTTAGTTTGACTCATGACTTGGCATGTGGACTAAGCTCAATATTCAGGGATCGACACTTGTGCGCACACGCACCAGTTTTGTTTTTAGTTGGTGAATCGGTTATGTGTTAAGTGTATGTAGAATATGAAGCTTGGCGCTCAGTGCTGCACTTTGATGAATTTATGTATTAACTCATGACTTAGCTTTGTTGCTTGGCTCATGGTTTGGTGCACTAGGATTTCAATGTGGTGGCCTCAACCCTAGACTTTGGTCTATGCACTAAATTTGGTAGTAGGATTAGACTTAGGTCAGTATATAACATAACCTAGGGTTAAGTCACTTAAAGGACACATCACTTTTTCTTTAGGGAAATTTATCAAAGTATAAAAGACATAAAAGCAATGGAATGACATTTTGTTATTTGTATCTTGTATTGTAGGTCCAGAGGCATAAAAACAAAGGATTTTTGAGAAAAGTAATCAAGAAGGAGCTTGATGAACACTATGGAGGTTAAGATACTGGCAAGAAACTGAAGAAAACGATAAATCATTTGAAGAGTGATGGAAATACTCATAAAAAAACTAGTGCGTTTTGATCGCTAATAGAATCCAAAGAAAGTGAAGACCTAGAAAAAAATCTAAACCAATTAAAGAACCAAGTTGATTAAATGAGTGCTAGTATGTTGAAATGAGTGGATTTCTCACATTCTCAGGAATACCTTAAAAGGAAAATGGAAAAGAAGATGGATTAAAATTAGGAGCATGTGGAAAATAAGGTGGATGGAAATCGGGAGCATATGGAGAAAAAAGATGTTAGAGTTGCAAAATTTCATGTCTTCCATGATCTTATATTCTCTAGATGATAGAATTCCTATACGAGATTTTAAAATGAAAGGAAATCATGAAAATATAGAGGAAATAAAGATTGAGTCCTAGAATCATGAGTATTCATCACTTCAAGATCCACATCATCAAGGCTTCAAGTTAGCACCAATGAACTACTTCATTCCAAAGATCGATATGAGGAAGTTTGATGGTAAAGATCCTATAACATGGATATTCCATATGGAGCAATAATTTTATCTACACCAAGTGCTAAGCTTACAAAAGGTACCTATTTCATCCTTGTATTTAGAAAATTATCAATTTTTTTGGTATCAATGGCTTTATGAAAGAAAAAAGAAATATATTATCTCTCGGTCCATTTTTACAGATGAATCCATAACACATTATGGGGATATTAATAGAAATACATTCTTTAGTCAATTGAAAAATATTTGACAAAAAGTTCCAATTAAAGAACATATTCAACAATTCCAAAATCTTAGTCTCAGGGTAAAGAAAATTCCAGAGGATAATTTGTTATATCTCTTTATGGGCACTCTAAAGGAGAACATTCAACATGAGGTGGGTCTCTTGGAACCTAAATCCCTAAAGCAAGATTTTATTATGGAAAGATAAGTGGAAAAACAAAATATGAATACTAGAAGGTTAGCCACTAACATCTATAAAGAGCACCATGTTCCCTCTCCTAACATCACTCAACCAACCAGGTTGACACCTTAGCAAATGGATGAAAAAAGAGAAAAGAGACTATGTTTAAATCGTGACAACAAGTATAGTAAGGGGCACAAATGTGTTGAGAATAAATTATTCTACATAGAATGTGAAGAGGAAGAAGATCAAGAATTGGAACCATCACAAGATATGAATCTAGAAGAGACTACTCCAATGATATATTGTCATGCATTGGTTGGCATCAGTACTCCACAAACCCTCAAGATACAAGGATACATAAAAAGGAAAAGGTAACAATGTTGATTGTTTCTGGTAGTACCCATAACTTCATCAATTACAAATTAACAAAAGATCTCAATATTGCTTTGTATTTCTAGCACTAGAGTTTCTAGTAATGATTGCAGATGGAGGTACCATAAATTGTTCTCAGAAGTAACATAGTATTAAGCTCAATATGGGGGTGTATTTATTGGATAGTCCCATGATTTTCATCCAAATAGGTGTGTTGGTGTTGTATTAGGGATCCAATGGTTCCAATCATTGGGAACAGTGGCCCTTAATTTTCAAGATATTTTCATGAGATTTTCGTCAAAAGGCAAGGAAATTCAACTTAGACATATCCAAGGGAAACCCTCTAAGGTGATAAGCTTTAATAGCATGAAAAAATTACTCAAAACATAACACCATGGTGTAATTTCACAATTGTTCTCAGTAGATGTTCAAACATGTATATCCTTTTCTCCAATGGATCTCCAAATAGTTATCAACAACCATTCCAAGGTATTTAGAGAGACGACTAAGGTTCTTTCACCTACTCGAGATCATGACCATGATATTCATTTGCAACCAAGAAGTGTACCAACTAATGTCAGGCCTTACATGTATCCATATGCATAGAAGAGTGATATTGAGCATATGATCCAAGAAATGTTAGAGGATGGCATCATTCAACTTAGCCAAAGTTCTTTTTCTTCACTAGTGGTGATGGTTATGAAAAATGATGGTTTGTAATGTCCCCATTCTTGGATCCCTCTGCTCCACAGTTAGAAGTGACCTTGTGAGTTTATGTCATCTTGACTAGAGGAGTAAAATGAGGTTAACAGTGAGCTCATGAAATTTGGGGGAGTTATATGGAGCCCAGGCTAGTCCATCTGCCATATTTTATCATCAAGATCATTTCTACATAGTTTTGTCTTGGTTCTGTGGTGTTCCAACCTTTTTCGTAATTTTGGTTATTATTGGGCATAATTTAATTAAATACACTAAATGTTTTATTCGGAACATATTCTCTGAAAGGATACATGAGTGTAATATCTCGTTGGAACTGGGATGGAACGATCTAAAGGTTGGAATGATGAGAAATGGATTTCCGACATCCGAGAATGTCTTATAAGCCAATTAATCACTTTATGACATTAAAATGGTGATTTAAAAAGGGTTATAAAGTGAATTTAATCTTCATGTGGATTTGGCCAAAGAGAGGAAATATCTAGAAGGGGCTCGGAGAAGTATAAATGAAGCGTAGCACTTCAACTTTCCTCATTATGATTTTGACATCTTATTTGGTGTGCTTTTGGAGCCATTGTTTCGTTAGGGTTTAGAAAAATCATTCCATTGTGTTATAACTCTATAATTTATAGGATCAACTGGTGATTGAAATGTTATCCCTTTACTGCTTTGGTTGCCAAATAATTTTCCATTCTGTAAATAATTTGAAA
>CBVK0101823365.1:0-17798 GCA_900067695.1 Picea abies | reverse complement strand
TAGCTAGTGAATAAATTTGACCAAACTGCCTAATCTTGGTCAAATAACCCCAAGATAGAGTAATTTCTTAGTCGAATAGTTTAATCTGGGCTAAATGTCATAGGTAAGTAGGTTAGAGTATAGGTTATTTTTATTTATCTCAATAAAACATGCATGATGATCTATATTGAACCATATCTTTGATGTTTGAAAGTTGGATGTCTAACTCCCATGGTGATAAAAACAGGGAAAGCTTGGGCAAACCCACATAAATCACTTGTCCTAAGTTTTTGGAGAAAATATGAGTTTACGTTGACATATTAAAGAAAACGCACAAATGAACGACTGAGGCACTAGTGCTTAGATCTACAGTCGACAAGCTTTTCTAGACCCCCCCGACCGTTCTACCTTTAACGTTGGTGGTGGGGGTCCAGAATCATGGATAAAAAAGGCGCGCATCTGAACAACTGAGGAATCGACACTCAGATCCATGGTTGAGATTGAATTTTGGACCCCCCTGACCATTCTTCTTTTAACGGTGGGGAGGGGGGGGTCTAGAATGTTGGTTAAAAGTTGTGCTCAAATCTACGGTCCAGTGACAGGCGCACCAATGGACGACTGATGGTATTTTTCAGACCCCCTCGACCAGTCTGCTTTTAACGGTGGGGGGGGGGGTCTGGAATGGAATGGTTTTCTAGCGGGCCCCCTCCTGTAACGTTGTAGGAATCCATTGCTCCAGACTCTCACCACTTACCATAAACCATTTTTCCACTTACCACTTACCATTTTCTGACACACCCCCATCGCCCCATGACGTCATTTTCCACTTATTCTCCTAATGGTCACATATCATAACTCTGTTAGTCCATTCCCCATGTTCACCCATTACAAGTCTTTTCACCATGGTCAGTCCCCAATCAACACCCTCCACATCACCCGGTCGTATTTGTCATTCATTTTTGCCTGCCATCTCACACTCTAAAAGACCTGTTGGACATTTATTATAGGCTAACTTATCTATTAGCCTGTTGATCTGTCTCCCGTGACCAACGGGTATCCGTTTGCTCAAAACTAACACTTCTCCTTCATTCGCCCATTTCTTACCTTGTCCTCGCACCAGAGAATTTTCCTTTTCTTCTCCCCGATTCAGTCAGCCATCCAAAACCATAGTCATCCCCACTAACGTTTTGTTTGAATTGCAGGTACTTTCACAGTGATGGCACCAAAATCCAAGAAAGAAGAAGCCAAGGAAAATCCTTTCCTCCCACCTCCTGTCGACCTCAACAGGATCCCATTGGTCGACAAAGATCATCTAATCGTAGATACAAGGTGCGAATTTGACTTCGCGGATTTGTAGTTGTGGCTCAAAGACACCTTCTTAGATCAGAGCGATGAAATTGGGCTCTAGGAGTCCAACCTTCCTCTATATCTTTTCTCCCAGGTCCACCATTTCCCTGAATTTTCCCTCAAATGCCAGGCTCATTACCTCCCCGACCAGAGAACCATAGTCTCTTCATCAAGAGAAACTTGTTTCTTCATCACACCAGAATCCATTGATCAGATGATGCAGATACCCAGAACTGAATCCGCCTCTCCTTTTAATCTTGAATTCATAATAGAGTTGTACCATAAACTATCTTTCCCTCAAAGAGCCCAGATTTTCGAGATTTTCCTCCCACGGGATGCTCATCTCCCCAAGAAAAATTCCTCGTATCCTTCCTCCCTGTTCTCAGAGAAGAGAAACCAAGTCATTTCATCGCTTTGTTCTCTTCTTGGTTATTTTTCAGACCAATGGGTGGATGAACCCATATTGGGTTTTCTGTCCATTTTCTCTATAGAGAAAAGGCCCACCACTCAGTTTGACTACAACACTCTCCGGGCGAGCAGTATTCACAAGCAAATTTCAAATTTCACCACAGAGAGAATGTTCTGGTATTCCTCCATACTGGCTTACATGTTCACTTTCTTTCAAGAAGACAGGTTATTTTTCTCAATGCAGAAAATGGACAAGAACGGGAAGCCACAGGAGGTAACATCTTGGACTTCGTTGCTCAGACGGAATTCCACAGAGTTCAGTTTCAAATATTTTATCGAGAATTTTTACCACCCAGTGGTGAGTATTCTCAGTGGCAGACCAGAACCAAGAATAAATGAGGAGATTCAGAGGATCTTACACCTCTCAGACCTTGCAAAAAATGGAGATTGGTATCTTTACCAAAACCACACTAAGATCAGAGTATATGGATGTGAGCTAGCTCCATAAAAACTTCCCAAGTATCTTCCCATGAGGATATTTTCCCTAGAGTACATAAGGCAAATTATTAACTCAGACGACATACATTTTGTGTCTCTGAAGAAGAAATGACAGCTTAGAATTAAAGGGAAAATAGGGTCTTTCCTCTGTAATAGCTGAGGCGTCGGGGAGGAAGCAGACAGACTTTTGAAAGAAATGAAGTTCCATGTTAGTTTCCTATGGCACTATGATCTGTGTGAGATAATTTTGGAGATAAGGGTTAAGAATAAAAATGTTCCATATGTTCATACACCCAAGCCTGAGATAGAAAAGTTCGCAAATCAATCAGAATGGGAGTCAAACACTCTGGTAGAGATAGAACAACAGGACCCTTCGGTCACTATCTCACAAACAACTACACCACAGGTTCCCAAGGAGAAAAGACCTAATAAGGATACTTCACCTTCCGTCACTGAAGTCTCGGTTGAAGATTTCCAATTACACACCAAAAGGCTAAAATCTAGTCATACAATTGACACGGCTGGCGAAAAGGAAACCCAATCCACTACTGCTATGAAAGGTGATCAGTCACTTCCTATCACAAGTAGCAAGAAGATTATGTCTACAATTTCATCCAAGAAGCCGATGAATGCCTCACTAATTGACCAGCCGATTAAAGGAGGACCGAAGTTGAGTATTTTTGAGAAGTATGATCTGATCAAGAAAAGGCGCCTGACACTGACTAGCAGTACTTATGCTCATTTTTGTAAACAAACATCAATAGCACAGCATAGAATGTTGTATGCATTCGACATAGAGAATGGTAGAATGCACATGGATTTTCTACAGGCACAGGTGCCCAACTCGAAGGTAATCACCCATTACAAAAGGGAAATGTTCGAGTTTCATACCAGAGATGTGCACCCTGCTGACCAAATGGATTTGCACAGGCAAAGTGGAGAAATGGTTTTCTCCACTTTGGAAAATTCTTCTACTATGGCTGCTAAATTACAGGTCTCTCTGAGCAATGTTTAGATATAACTAAAGTTAGAGAAGATATCATCCTTTGCAAAGGATAACGGAGTTAAGACGTTGGAAGAATTGGTCCTCAAGATCGGGTATGACCCCTCGAATGTGAAAGCAGTCAAGGAGATGCTTAAAAAGAAAAATGTTGATATAGCATCTCTGAGGAAACAACTGAAACTGCCACCAATGGAAGATGCACAGGCAAAGGAAATAGCAGAGACAAAAGGTGAGAAGGACGAGATGCTCAAGTTGATCATGAAGCAGAATGCATAATTGAAAGAGATGGAAGTATAACTGGAAAGGTTAGTGAAGGAGAAAAAACAATCAACGCCTATGGAAGTTATTCCATTGAGCGCAGTTCCACTCACAGGAGTAAGCACAACATCTGTAGTAGAAATTCCCTCAGCAACTCCACTGACAACTCTGGAAAAGACAGTAGAACTAGCAAAATCCATGGAGGAGATGAACTTGCAAGAGACAGAAATTAACAGACTTAAAAAGGAGGTTGAGAACCTTCAGGAACTCAAGTCTTCTTACCAAACCAGTTACTCCATGGAGAAACAAACATCAGACAAGCTCAAACAGGAACTGCAGCAACTTCAAAAGCAAACAGTAGCAGGAAAAACACTTGGTGAGGCCAATGAAAATATCTGGATGGATATCTCCAAATCCATAAATGAAATATGGCCTATGGTGCAAATCATGTTCGAGCAAAACGAACTAGTACAAAGGAGCAAGTGGGATATCGAGAAAATAAGTGGAGAACTGGGAGAGATGCCCACAGAAGCCACTGAGATCATTAAGTTCCTAAATTCAAAAACCAGGGAGGAGTTAGAGGATTTGAAGGTTGAAGACAGGATGGAAACCATCCTCAAGGTCAAGAGGGTTCTGACAAAAAGAGGACTAATGCTACAGTTGGAGGAGAAGGTCCAGACTATGGACACAAGAGTGAAAATATTTTTCGGTAAAATCAAATCTCTGCAGAAGAAAGGTCTCCCTAGTTTAAGGGTCTTAAATGACAAGTTAATGACCCTTCCTGATTATAAACAGAAGCTAGCCACAGTGGCCAAAGATAGTTTGAAATTTTCAGGAATACAGGTAAGCATAACAAGCAAGGCATTCTTAGAAACTTTGCAACCAGACATCAACATACAGCACGAGATCCAGTATATTTTCATCGTCAATCCAACTTTTTCCAAGTATACAGAGATGGATGAAATATACCGAAGACTACTCAAAGTCATCATTCCTAGTCATATTCAGTGGGAAGAGCTATGCAATCTGATCGAGTAGGCAATGAGGTGTCCAAGCCTTGTCAGCAATCTGGTCAGACGAATTCATGCAGATGACTCACCAACGATTTCCCCAGAAATTAGCGTGAAGATTGCAACACATCATCAATAGTTCCTGAATTTTTGTATCTTGTTGAGTTAGTTAAATAAATTTAGAATCTGCCACATCCCGATCTTTAATGAAAGGATCGTATGTAATTTTTTATTATAAATAATTCAAACTTCGAAGTACCTGGGGTTGATCTTTACGCCCTGTAAGCCATAAAGACTGTAATTGTTTATCATGAGATCTTCCAGTAATACAAAGGAAATTTCACAGGATTCTCGCGTTTTGTTCATTGGTGATGTTTACTTTTTTGTGTTAAATGTTTTTCTCGCTCAATCATCATATTTTTTCCTAATCTAATCTTTTAAAAGTAGCTCATGTTGCAGGATTTATCTTTGTATACCCTGTTTCCGAATTTGAAATATCTTAATGTTTATCTTCTGATATTAAAGTGAAGAAATTCTTAAATTCTTCTTTACTTTAATTGATATTCTCATCTTTTCTACTATCCATCACTTTACTGCTAAAGAATCCAATGAATGCATTATCTTTCCCTGTGAAAAGATTATTTTAGTTCCTGTTCAGAAATCTGTCTTTATAATACAAACCCCATATCCCAATGGATGCGTAAAGCCTTTTTCAGCCAATTTTACAAAAACAAAAACAAACCATTCAATCTTACTTTACTTAACTAGCCTAATATCTCAAAGTTAAAACATATCTAAATCATACAGAGAGATCCCTCTTTGAAGATGGTAGGGCTAGAATCCAGTTTCGAAGTGGTTGGATAAAGTTACCTTTGGCAAATTTCTTCTACTCTGATAACCTATGGGAATTTACAGAGCGATAACATAGTGGCGACCATAATGGGGAACTGAACAAACTTTCAATCCCACGATTTCTTTTCCCTAGAAGAAAACTTTATTTCTGAACTAATCATAAATCTTAGAAAGAGATAATGTTAAGAGGTTGTTAAAAGTTTGTACATAGAAATTTTGGATTCATAAAAATAAAAAGATATAAAAATTAAAAATATGGCTCCTAAAAGAGCTTATACACGATCTCACCCAGATCCAGAACCTGCAGTAGTAAGTGATAATCCAGAACAATTACTCACAAAGAAGACTATTGCAAAAGGTTCAGGGAGTCATAGTCCCATTCACAGGTCCCCTTCTCTTCCAGAGAAACTTGTTGCCCTCCAGGATCTCAACTTTGACACCACTTTTGAACAAAGCCTGTTTAGAACGAAATATGATAGCTTTGTGACTAAAACCATTTTAGATCAAACCATCCTGCAGCCACGGACCCCTGAAATACTATCTCCCAGGGCAGACCCTGATAAAAAATTCCTTGAACAATTCGACAAGCTAGAAACTTTGGTAGCGAATCTTGATAAATCTTTACACCAAGCCCACTTCCAGCAGTCAGTCGAACTTTCTGCCATAACTATTGCTGCAGCTTCTGTAAAACCTCAACCCACTCACTCTGTGCCTGGTAGTCCTTTATCCTCCATCTTCTATCACCTCCCCACCCATCATCCAGGTTGTTGTCCTGCCTCCTCCACCTATCATGGCATCCAAATATGCTCCTTTGGTGTTGGCCTCACCTCTACACGCTATGCCCCAGGACTATCAAACATGACTTCCACAATTTGATGGTACTGGTCCCTTGAATGCACAACAACATGTTGATAAAATGAATGACTATTTTGACTTGAAGGAAGTAGATGAAGCTGACGTTCAAATGACACTATTTGTGTAGAGTTTGACCGGGGATGTTAAGAAATGGTACAAAGGCTTATGTGTTTCTTCTGTGGTCGACCTTACAATGTTTCAAAGAATTTTTCTAGACAGATGGGAGGTAAAGAAAAATCCTCTCCATATCTTGTCAGAATACGAAAACATCATAAGGAACCAAGGAGAAAGGGTACAAGACTACTACACCTGTTTCAACAATCTGTACAATGTGATTCCATCCGATATTAAACCCCCACAAGGTTTGGCATTGATAAAATTCCCTGATGGTTTTGACGCTGATATGTCGTATCAATTAAGGGAAATAAACTCTACCACTCTGGAGGACATGTAGAAAAGTGTAGTAAGTGTAGAGGCCAACCTGTTAGCCAGAAGTGCATGACAAAGGGTGGAAAGGAGAGTCACGATTAAAGAGGAACCTACCACAGCCTCTTCTGATGCCAAATTGGATTCCTTAGCTAGATAAATGGAAAGGATGATGGAGAGACTTACTATAGCCGAAAGAAATCCTCCCAGAGAAAACCAAGCTACTCCACAAATTCAGAATCCTAACTTCAGAAGAAATCCTCCTCAAATCAGGCAGAGAGATCCTAGGGATCAAAGATAACAAAGGGGTCCTGATCAACAGATCAGACCACCCCTACAGGAAAATTATGTCGATGAAGGTGAGGAGACAATTAAAGAATTAGATGACATGCATATAAACCTCATGGGTGTTCACGACGACGAAGCCATCTTCCTTACTCAGGAAGAGAAAGAACATTTCCTTATTTCTCAAACAGAGTTAAATGAGGAATTCGAGGATACGAAACAACAGGAATTTGAAAATGCCATTATGGAGGTACACAAGCAGTACAATCTGTGAAGAAAAAAGACAGATGAAAATCCCCCAAAGAAGGTAATCGAAACGAAGAAAATAGTCGAAACCAAGAAGACCTCTGAGCCTTCTACCAAGAAAATCCCTCAGAAAGGTAATGTTGAACCTCCAGCAAAAAGAAACCCTACCATTTTACAAAGATCAACACAGACTGAGGTTTCATCAACCAATCAACCAAGTACTTCTTCCCAGAAAAATATGGTGGACAAATCAGAATTGTTGAGCCAAAGCAGAGCACCTACTCCTTTCAACCTTGAAGGGGAAATATCCAAAGTGAAGATTCCCATTTCCCTTTCCGAGTTGATGAGTAAGAATGTTTACCGATCGGAGGTGATCAAAGAGCTAAGCATTGAGCCTAATATAGGCATGAAGGCCTTGACTGTTGGATCTGCGAATCATTCAGACATGGTAAATCTTACTGATGATCAACTTGAACTCTTTTTTGGCCCTGAAGTTGATGGTCAGATTGACACTGGTGTTGTCGCTCCTTTTTACATCAGCCTTAATATACACGACCTGATTTTGCATAATGCTATGTTAGATTCGGGTGCTTCCCACAACTTGATGCCTAAAGCAGTGATAGAAAAATTGGGACTCGAGGTCACTAGACCCTACAAGGATTTTCACTCTTTCAACTATAGCAAAGTCATATGTATCGGGTTGATCAAAGACTTATGTATCACCCTAGTTCAGATTCCAGCAAAAAGTATGGTTATGGATGTTGTGGTCGCAAACATCCCCCTGAAATACGGTATGTTGTTGTCCAGGTCTTGGGGGGGCAAGTTGAAAGGCACTTTGTGGTTGGATATGTCATATGCCACTATCCCAGTATTTGGACAACAGAGAAGACTATACAGAGAGACGTTGATGAAATATATGGTCAGCAGCCAAGAAAATCCACATAACTACCCTCTGTACTCTGCACACTTTGATATGGATTCCTTCATCCTATATAATGACAGCGATATGGAAGAACAAATCGCTCAGCTGGAAGAAGATACACTTGATCCGAAAGAAGCCCAAGAAATCACTGAGGCAAAAAGGAAGGAAATTGTAATAAGTGAAGAATTTCCAACAGAGTTCTGGAGCATGGACTTCGATGGAGCTGTAAGCAAAGAGGGAGGTGGCGCAGGAGTTTGGTTTCACAATAACAAATCCAGTTATTGAGAGAGCCATTCTTATAAACTAAATTTTCAATGCACTAACAACATAGCCAAGTACAAAGATTTGATGCTTGGTCTGAAACTACTAAAGAAGGTTGGTGCCAAACAAATCATGGTAAGAGGTGATTCTGAATTAATTATCAAACAAATTAAAGGTGAGCATGCATCAAAACATCCCAGGCTTAGAGCTTACCGAAGACTACTCAAAGTCATCATTTCCAGTCATTTTCGGTGGGAAGAGATATGCAATTTGATCGAGTAGGCGATGACGTGTCCAAGCCCTATCAGAAATCTGGTCAGACGAAGTCGTGCAGATGACTCACCAATGGTTTCCCCAGAAATCAGCATGAAGATTGCAACACATCATCAATAGTTCCTGAATTTTTGTATCTAGTTGAGTTAGTTAACTAAATTTAGAATCTGCCACATCCTGATCTTTATTGACATGATCGTATGTAATTTTTTATTATAAATACTTCAAACTTCGAAGTGCCTAGGGTTGATTTTTACGCCCTGTAATCCATAAATATTGTAATTGTTTATCAAGAGATCTTCCAGTAATACAAAGGGACTTTCATAGGATTCTCGTGTGTTGTTCATTGGTGATGTTTACTTTTCTTTGTTAAATGTTTTTCTCGCTCAGTCATCATATTGTTTTCTAATATAATATTTTAAAAGTAGCTCATGTTGCAAGATTTATCTTTGTATACCCTGTTTCTGACTTTGAAAGATCTTAATGTTTATCTTCTGATATTACAGTGAAGAAATTCTTAAATGCTTCTTTACTTTAATTGATATTCTCATATTTTCTTCTATCCATCACTTTACTGCTAAAGAATCCAATGAATGCATTATCTTACCCTGTGAAAAGATTTTTTTAGATCCTGTTCAGATCTCTATCTTTATAATACAGACCCCATAGTCGAATGGATGTGTAAATCCTTTTTCAGCCAATTTTACAAAAACAAAAACAAACCATTCAATCTTACTTTACTTAACTAGCCTAATATCTCAAAGTTAAAACATATCTAAATCATATAGAGAGATCCCTCTCTAAAGATGGTAGGGCTAGATTCCAGTTTCGAAGTGGTTGGATAAAGTTACCTCTGGCAAATTTCTTCTACTCTGACAACCTCTAGGAATTTATAGAGCGATAACACATTGCATTTTAGTTTTGGTGGTGAAATATCCATCCTAACTAGACAAGGAGGAGGATCCATCTAGGATCTTCAACTAGGATTCATTTTTGGTTTGGTATCCATTTGGAGGTACAAATCCATGGGTTTTCTAGTGGTGATTGTGACATCATCGAAGTGGTCAATAGGTTCACATATGTTCTACGGGATGGATCCATTTTTCTACAGAGTTGTTGTGGAATCATCGCACGACAAGTACAGGGGGTCCCACAAGGTCTCACTTGTTGTCTAGCCTTGTCACATGAGGCACCACCAGTTATCCAGTTTTGTCTTATGAATACCTTTTCAAACTAAAGTTGTAGATATACTTGGGTGCGGAAACCAGATCACGTAGTCAGTATTAGATTAGATCAACATCATCTCCAACGAGGGATTGAGACTTGGATAACCCTCACAAGAGTTTGGTATCATCCTGAAGAGGTTTTGGATATTTGGAGTTTGTCTTTCGATAGACTAGAGGAGGAACCATCTTCTAGAGGATATCAGGGAACTACATCAATTTTTGGTTTCAGTTTTGTATGTTTTTTGATTTGTCACAATTGCTACTGTAGCCCTAGACATTATATTGTGTGATCAATATTCCATTATTAATAAAGTGTCATATTATCTCTTCTATTTTCTAGTCTATTCATATTGAATGCAACATGTTTGTCAAAATGTCTATCTATGGGTTATGATAATTTTTTTTGTAGAAAGTCCTCAATCATCTTAACAACATATGTGTTTAGAGAAAAACATAACCAGAACTACATATTGGACAACAAACCATTATTTTCCTAGAATATTCCCATTGGGGACATTACAGTGGTATCAGAGCTGGTGATCTTTCTAACCTGTTATTTCATAATATATGAATGGGTTACAAAGAAGGGAGGAATCAACATTGCATTCCATGGACAAGGGAATAAAGACAACTCTAGAATTCATGGATAAAACTTGGAAAATTATTCAAAGAGACAAGAGGATGATAGTAGAAAAAAAAACATGCTTTACTTTCAGGAGTATCTAAAATTGGGCAAAGAAATCCATCCAAATTTTTCCTTTAAAATATTTTACACTCTCTGGTACGGAAGATGGCCCAAGGATTTGGACAAGGATTATTTTAAAATCATGAGGCATCAAGTAAAGAAGCATGAGAATGAAGGATGGCAGGAGGAGCATGCGTATAGCCATGTAGAGGAGGTGTGCATAGAGGGAGACCAAACAACAACCTATGATACATCATCAGAGCCAACCGATGAGACTGATGACACTAGGGTTCTATATGGAGAAGATGAGGATACAACATATTTTCCTACTTATGATGACTATGAATAGATGTTCCAATCAGCCGATGTTAAGGATTCAACATCTCTCCATGAGCATGATGCTAAGGATGAGGATGGTTCAAACAAGAATTCAACACTTCATCTTGTTTATGACATGTATGATGATGCAAACATGATTGTACCAGAATATGACAAAGATTGGGAGTTATGTGTGGAGGATGACAATGAAGGGGATGACTTATGGGATGGGAGAACATCAGAAAACTTGTATGAGGAAGGTATTCCACATTGCACGACATCATCTAATGAGTTAATTGATCCTTTGTGTGACATTGGACACTGTGTTGATGAAATAAAATTGTGTGATTTGGAGAACTGACTACTGGTCAGAGGGGAACAAGTTGTACGAGTGTTGACAAGGGAAGATGGTGCTCATAAATTTATTGAAGACCTTATGTGGAAAACCTAGTTGAAGGGGAGGCAAAAGGGAATTGCAGATGGAATCACTAGTACCCAATTGTGCATAATCAAAGAGGCATTATAGTAGATGAAATCTTATTATTTGAAGTTGTTCATGGATAGGGACCTTTCTCTTAAGTTTTTTGAAGACAAGGAAAGGGAGGCTGAGGATATTTGTTACCAACTGATTTTAGCATGCTCTTCATCATTGAAAGTAGTAGAGACTCCATCATTCTTAGCAGTCGTGACACATCAGTGCGTGAGTGGCACTCATGATTCGAGGGAGGATTCTCTTGTGATGATCTCACATAAGAAGCATTCAAAGTTACAGGTGCTCGAGGATAGGTTTGACACAAGGGGTTTTTACCATGCACGTATTTTGCATAGCACACTAAAGGCTCAAGGATTCTCTACAGAGGAGATAGTTGAGTTCATTTCTTGTGAACCAAGCCATAAGTAATTATATGCATCCATGGATTAGGTGGACAAATATATGAATGACATAGACATGCTCTAGGATATAGGTTCAAAAAACATCAGTAGAGTGATGGATACAATATCACCTACATGATACATGATGGTATAGGATGACTTAGTGATAGGTAGCAGTATTCAAGGATATTCATTGGTATGCAGTAGTGTGTAGAGTGTTAATATTATGGTAGCTGTGAGAGGTATTTACCTCTACGTGTGATCCTGACGAGAATAGAAGACTTTGGGAAGCAAGAGAAACCCTAATAAATTGGCTAATAACCCTAGAAGCCTTGTCGGATCAAGAAGATAATTTATATTAGGCTATTATCCTCCAAGAGAAGAAGTCGGCCAGAAATAATAATAATATATTGAACAGACACTATCCAGAAGGAGAAGTCGGCCCCAACAAATCTAGTAGAACCAGTATAAATACAGGGCACCAGTTCTCATTTGTCATATCTTAGGACTGCAGTTTTCCCAGTTGATGCGCACTGCAGTTGCAGTTGGTGCGCAGGTTTGGAGGAGGGTTGCAGGTGCAGCTGCAGCAGCAGGAAGTTTTAGTATTTGGCTTAGATATCTCTTGGCTAGGGTTTGGAACATCTGATCAGTCTTTTGTGTTGTGCTATCCTTGAGGAGAGATGCACTGCTCTTTGTTTGGATATCTAGCCTAGGGTTTGCTTCCGGAGGAATTCTCAGGTCAAGGTTAAGGTGCTCGGAGGGAGGCTTCAGCCTATGGTTGGGTGATGAGGGTATCGTCAATGGTAAAACGAGCACACCATATTCTATATTCTAACAGGTTATGGGCCCACACCCCTTCAGTCAGCCTAAAACGCTGGAAGGAAACATAGCTGCTAGATATTGAGCTCGTTGAGGAACTGCCGCTAGGGTTACTAGCAGGAGTAGCTTCCAAAAGCACTGCAGCTAGGGTTACCAGCAAAAGCAGTTGCAGAAACCATAAACCTCTTATTGAGGCACCTTAAGTGACAATATTTACCTAATCTCTAAATAGATCAGTGCGCCCTAGCCCAGCGCATCTCTTGGTACTCTCAGAAGGCCAAGACGTGAAGTTTGGATTTCTGGTTAAATCTAGGGTTTGACCAAATCAAGCAAGCCATGAAAAACTCTATGAAGTCTGAGAAAAAGTTAGATGGAGCTTCTAAATTCAGAGCATGGAAGACAAGGATTGACCTCATCCTTACTAAGAATAAAGTATTGGACATTATGAAAGGAAAGATCGTGAAGCCAGATTTTACAGAAGAAGAAGAGAAGGAACCGCAGAACATTGCAACTATGGAGAAGTTCAAAGACGTTGACATAAATTCCATGAGAATCATAGTGGATTCCATAAAAGACCACTTGATACCCTACATCTCCCATCTTGACTCATCAAAGAAGATGTACGATGCCCTAACAAATCTCTTCTCAGTCAGAAATATTGGACAAGTTATGAGTCTGAAGAATGAGCTCCGTGACATGAAGATGAATGATGATGACAGCATAACATCCTACTTTGTAAGGATCTCCCATCTAAGAGATCAACTACAAGCTATTGAAGAGATCACTTCAGAAAAGGAATTGGTGAACATAGTACTCAATGGTCTTCCCAAGACATGGGATAGACATGGGATGCATTTGCCACAAGCATGAACACAAAGAAGGAGTACCTGACATTTGAAGAACTTTGGACTTGTTGTGCTTAAGAAGAATCAAGGATCAATGCAAAAGAGAAACCTCAAAAGAAGTACGATGATCAAGCCTTCACAACAAGATTCAAGAACTTCAGAAACAAAAAGAATTTCGGTTCAAGAAGGAAGCCAAATCAAGAGAAAGACATCTCAGAAATACAATGCTTCAACTGTCAGAAGTACGATCACTATAGAAATCAGTGTCCCAAGCTAAAGAAAAGGAAGAAGAAACATGAAGCATCGATTTCCAAAGAAAAGGAACCGACAAAGAAGACTAAGCAGGATGGAAGAGATTTCTTCTACTAAAAGGAAACAACACTCTTCTTATTTTCTTGTACATATCTTGCTTGCATCATCTTTGTACATATCTTGTATATCTATATCTTGGAAGATAATGTGTTCGAAGAAGAACTATACCTATGAAAGAACAACAAGACAAGAATGAATATCATTAGATATTACACATGAAAGAAGGAAATATATCATGTGAAAGATACTACAATATAATACTGAAATCAGAAGAGACTTGGAAAAAGCAAAGACAGAAAGAAGTCAACAATCGAGAGGAAGCTAGAAAAAGAATTATGACATTCTGTAGAAGACAACAAGATGGAAGCGTGGACTCTATTAAACAAGAGAACCAATCATATATTTCAAAATACAATAAGGTTGCAGATGGAAGCGTGGACTCTATTATATATTGTAGAAGACAATAAGGATGGAGACGGAAGAAGTCAGACGAAGGGAGCAGATTATATGCACTCTTACATGAAGCAAGGATTAGGAGGAAGCTAATTCTATGATCCATTGAAGATGATGAAATTTTTATATCCATGGTAGCAGTCATGAAAGATAGTACGTGTTTAGATCAACTACAGAAGAAGACCTCTTCGAAGAAAAGCCTTAAAGTATTCCTGGTTGTCCATCCAAATCCGCGATCCTATAATGAAGGTAAGAAGTGGAATCTCTAGGACATGGAATATATAAGAAACTCCATGGACCCAAAAGTAAAAGAAAAACATGAAGAGGAACATAAGGATTCCAGAACAACCAGTCATTCTATCAAGAATCACAAGATTACCAGCCTGATATGAACTCACTAAAAGCAATCAAGCAGAAGAACTAAAAGTCGTGATGAAGAACATTGTACAGAAGACTTATGAATGAAAGCATTGAGAGATCCAGAACCAGAGGTTCTCCCAGATGGAGGGAGAAGATTATGATGATTGATTATTCCAGTACACTAGACTTATCTCTATATAAGTCATTATATTATTCGCAACATCCATGAGTCAGAATTCTACATCAGATGAATGCAAAGAATGTTCTCCAGAAGAAATTGAGTAGAGAGTGCATGCAGAGAAATCTCAAGACTTTGAGGCATACCAGAAAGATACTCCTGTATGCAGATAAGAAGAAGACAACTTGGTGGAGAACCTCCAGTGCACAGCAGAAGCATGGTAAAGATTTCCTATAACATCAATATGACTACTCAGAAGATCAGATCCCATGATGACAGAAGAAGTGCCACACGGATATGTTCCAAGTTCTCCAACTATGATATACTCTATTGTTCACATCTACAAGAAGCCTTCACAGTGTTCCAGACTACAGTACAAGCATTGCATTACATTATCCATGATGAAGTCCAGAAAGGAGAAAGTGATTCTCCAATACATATCTCCATAGATGAGAAGATAAGCATACATTTTGGTAAAATCCTATATTCAAGATGAAAGAACTTGCATACTCAAGCTAGAGCTTGTGGAAATAACTCTATTAATCGGAAGGGAAGACTTTTCAAGCTAGAAGAAGGTACGCAAACATTTTTTTTTTGTGATTGAAATAACTCTCCAGTTAGGAGGGAGCATTTATTTTTGTAAGAGTCCATATTGGACAGATGCTTTTCAGTTCAGAAAGTGGATTGAGATTTTTGACAGACAGTGGCTTCCCATTGTAGTTAACATGGGAGGCAGACTGATTGTTGATGTATCATAGACAACAACTTCTCATTATGGGGAGTGGTCTAGGACAGTTATTCTTCTTGGCAGTCACTCTGTGTAGTGGTCCAGTAGAATGGTCTGCCTCGCCAGGCAGTCATTCTTTCGAAGTTCACAGTTGTGAGTAATTTCGAAGAATCGTCCATTTGGAGGTTGATGCAGGACAGAAATTCCTCGAGGGCAGACTCATTCTTTCCAGGTTACACTTGTTTAGTGTTGGAGGAATGGCCCAGGGTAGGGAATGGTCCGGACAGTTACTCCTCGAGGGTAGACTCATTCACTCCAGGTTACACCTTGTTTGGTGTCGAAGGAATGGCCCAGGGTGGGGAGTAGTCCAGGCTCAACAATCAGGGATAGTTATTCCTCGAGGGAAGACTCATTCTCTCGAGGCTACACCTTGTTTGGTGTCGGAGGAATGGCCCAGTGTGGGGAATAGTCCAGGAGAGTCATTCCTTAGGGCAGACTCATTCCCTCCAGGTTACACTTTGTTTAGTGTCAGAGGAATGGCCCAGGGTAAGGAATGGTCCAAGCATTTCTCGAGGGCAGACTCATTCTCTCCAGGTTACACTTTGTTTAGTGTCAGAAGAATGGCCCAGGGTGGGAAATGGTCCAGGTTCAGAAATCAGAAACAATCCTTCTTCCTTGGTTGAGAAGAATGGGGCAGATAGCCTATTATTGATATTCTATGTTGAGGGCAGACATTATTTCAGACCTCATAGATGTGAGTGAAAGATTGGCCCAGATGATCATTGTTGATATTTTATACTGAGGGCAGACACTATTTCAGATCTCATAGATGTGAGTGAAAGATTGGCCCAGATGATTTATTTTTTATGATAACATTATTTCTATGCAGATGAATACTACTGTGGTGGCATACATTCTTTCATATCTCACAGACGTGAGTGAAAGATTGGCCCAAATGATACAGTTTTTATCATAACATTGTTTCTATGTAGGATGCTCTCAGATGTTTGTTATATGATAGTAGATGAGGAATACTGTGGTGAATGTGTTTCACTGCTCACAACTATACATTGCTGATCAAGTACTTGTGTGTTACTTGATGTGGTAGTTAACCACTGGATTGTAGTTGTGTACTACTATGAATAGACACAAGTTTGTTCTATCCTTGTTCTAATTGCCTTAAAGACTATCAGAATATTATTGGAGATGATCATTCAAATGAATGATGAATAGATATTTTCCAGACGGAAAACAGTTCAGAGCTTTTACTCCTCTTGTATCACTCCATGGTGAGAGTGACTTATCCAGCATCATATTACTCAGATGAGGTATGGTTTCAAGAGATGATGCAACTGATAGTTATGGTGATGCTCATGATCTAGTCTTGAAATAGTCTAGATGACTATATTGATGCTACCAGGTAAATGGTATGTTTTGTGCTCAAGACCATTACCTGTAAATACCTCTCTAGCTAGGAGGGAGTGTTGATATTATGGTAGCTGTGGGAGGTATTTACCTCTACGTGTGAACCTGACGAGAATAGAAGACTCTGGGAAGCAAGAGAAACCCTAATGAATTGGCTAATAACCCTAGAAGCCTTGTCGGCTCAAGAAGATAATTTATATTAGGCTATTAGCCTCCAAGAGAACAAGTCAGCCAAAAATAATAATAATATACTGAACAGACACTATCCAGAAGGAGAAGTCGGCCCCAACAAATCTGGCAAAACCAGTATAAATACAGGGCACCAGTTCTCATTTGTCATATCTCAGGACTGCAGTTTTCCCAGTTGATGCGCACTGCAGTTGTAGTTGGTGTGCAGGTTTGGAGGAGGGTTGTAGGTGCAGGTGCAGTAGCAGCAAGTTTCAGTATTTGGCTTAGATATCTCTTGGCTAGGGTTTGGAACATCTGATCAGAGTTTTTGTGTTGCGCTATCCTTGGGGAGAGATGTGATGCTCTTTGTTTGGCTATATAGCCTAGGGTTTTCTTCCGGAGGAATTCTCAGGTCAAGGTTAAGGTGCTCGGAGGGAGGCTTCGGCCTGTGGTTGGGTGAAGAGGGTATCAGGGAGGCTTCGGCCTGTGGTTGGGTGAAGAGGGTATCATCAATGGTAAAACGATAACACCATCTTCTATATTCTAACATAGAGGAGGTGTGGGGTGTTTTCACTAGGGAGACATCCCAAACGATTCCTAGGAATACCATTGATTGTGGTTTCCCAGGACCGGTGAGTGGATGGGTGAACCTCGAGGCATAGAATATCCATCGATGAACGATCTTCATATGGGATGTTACAGAATGAGGGTTGGGGAATAGGAACGTCATATGTATCCTTCTAGACTTCATTATGATATTTGGGTCATCCGTGAGATCGGAAGAGC
>CBVK0101823360.1:0-12027 GCA_900067695.1 Picea abies | reverse complement strand
ACTTTTCTTGAAGAATTTCCTTTTGTTTCTTCTCTTGTTTCCCTTTTGATATTTTTTTTCCCTTTTAGAAGCTTCTTCTTTATCACTTTGTTTATTCTTATGAGGACATTTAGAATAAAAATGACCAATACCACCACACTTAAAACATTTCAATGGAAGCATACATTTATACTTGTTGGTTCCTTTCTTTAATTTCCTTACAAAGTTATCCATCTCTTCATCTTCGTCTGAATCATCACTACAACTGTAACTTGGTTTTAAATTCTTCTTCTTCTTCTTAATTATCTTCTTGGATGCCTTGAAAGCTTCTTCCTTCATGATTGGGTTCTCCTATTCTTTTTTCATTTCATAAGCTTTAAATATTCCATGTAGCTCGTCCATTCTCAATGTATCGATATTTTCTCTTTCTTCTAGGGATGATATTTTAGGATCAAATATCATAGGAAGAGACTTCAATACCTTTTGAACAACCATTGATTCATCAAATTCTACTCCCAATCCCTTAATAGTGTTAATTATTTTGTCAACTCATAGAAGGTAGGTTGAAATATCTTCATCTTCCTTCATCTTCAATTGTTCAAACTTAGCTTTGAATATTTGAAGCTTAGCTCCGTTAACCTTAGCATCTCCTTCATAAATATTTTGGAGTTTATCCCAAATATCCTTTGCACTATCACAATGCATAACCTTGACCAATACTGAATCAGCTAAACTACTAAGAATGGTACCTTTAACATCTGAGTTGTTTTCACTAAGTTTCTTTTCATCTCTCTTGGTTGGGGGAGTGGTTGGTGTTGTATACCCATCTACTATTAATTTCCAAACATCAAATCCCTATGCTTGTAAAAAGTTTTTCATCCTTTTATTCCATAAGGCATAGTTCTTACCATCAAACACTGGTGCTCCAATATTAGCGTATTCCATGATCTCCTTCTAGTGGTTAGACTACTTCCTGAAGGACCTGCTCTGATACCAATTGTTGGAACACTAAGGGGGGGGGTGTGAATTAATATGAGCACAATTAGTAATTTTAATCACAATATAAAACCTCCAATAAATATCATGAGCAGTCCATATGTCATCAACACCATAATTCAATGCATAAACATCACATAAACACAATACACCATAATTTTACTTGTAAACCCAATGTGGGAGAAAACCAGAGAATGCTTTTCTTATTTATCAAAGAGTACATTCATTGGAAGCACGAACTTCCTATTTCTCCATATACAATTGGAAGGAGGCTCCAACCCCCTATTTACAGGGTGCAACCTGAAGGAAGCTCCAACTCTCTAATTTACTGGATCCAACCAGAAGGAGGCTACAACCCCCTTTCCTTGCCCCGTCCAGCTGCCTTGAAATATAAATGTAAACCAATCTATCACTACCTCTGTCAATGTAATTGATAACCTGTTGCTTCTCTGATAACCTATTATTGTTGTTGTTTTTGATACTTCTGTTGCTGCTACTAATTTCAATATCTCATCAAGACTGCAACCACACATACCTCATACCAAGATCCACAAGAGAGTTCTCCAAATAAAATTCTTATGAATCACTAAGTCATACATGTTCCTGATTTCTTCAGAATACACACCCTAACATACACAGGAATACATACCTTCAACCTGTAGCTAACTTGGGTTTTAGATCTCTAATCTTCAACACTTTTTCCTCACAGGTCCGCGACCTATACACTGTTGGCTCATGGATGTCCGTGTTTTTCCCCACTACAACCCACAAATGTCAACACTTTTCCTCTATACGCTCAGCTCCTACAAACATCTTCCCCCACTGGACTTCGCTGAGTTCGACTCACTGTCTAAGATATTCCAATTAGTATTCACAGAAGTAATCTTCAATTGACTCTTCTTTGTGTTTTAATGAGGATCTCATGATGACATGCATCTAACATGCACATGCAATTGACATGCAACTTGTTAACTTATGTTTACAGTTACTTTCACATGCAACTAACATACAAATTGTTAACTTCTGTTTACAGCTCCTTTACCTTGACATGCAACTTGTTAACTTCTTATTCAAGGGTTGACATCAATGACAACCAATATTTCAACAATTCAATGATAAAAAATCTTTCAAAAACTAATATTTCAACAATTAATATTTCAACACTCATCTACAGGTCTTCAAATATTCTCTCTTGGTTATCTAATGGATGAGGAAGTAGTATGGTTTAAGGATATTTACACTCCAACCTTTATTTGATTAGGTTTGGAGTCTATATGTAGGTTTTACCTTTATTTCATATGGGAACATATACAAAGAGATGAGTATGATGGAAGATGGCCTATTGAAGGAGGGTTTCGATGCAATGATGGGAGATTGGCATATTTTATAGGTTGAGGATGGATCTCTCTTAGAATTATCCCATGCTTCTTTCATTTAAAGGTCATATGATGTTTCTTATTGAATTATGATTTTTTATTGATATGGGAAGGAGACTACATATGAGAGCCCTTTTGAAATAATTTTTTGAGGTGTTTTGGTTAATAGTTTCCAAACATCCTTACGTTTTGTATAAAAAATTGGAAATGTATGTTGACATCATTAGGAATGATCTGTGAAGGGTATCTACATGTCTTCTATATTTGACTTTAGAAGGGGTCCTCTTTTGAATGCTTATGCATATAATATATGTAATTTTATTTTATTTAATGAAATGAAATTACGATTTTCTTTTCCCATTGAAAAATATTGAAAAAACAATTATATATATGATGTGGTGGATTTGAAATAAAAAAATATAAATATACATCGAAGTATATAATGGTATTGAACCCTAATAGTTGTCCAATTAAGGACTCAAAAGTGGACAACCAATACAAATTTACATCAAATATAAAAATTTATCTCATCACCATGAGTCAAAACCATGATGTACCACTTGACATTTAGGAGTAGGTGTATCTAAATTGCATTGATTTTGTTCCATGTCCTCCTTTCAAAAGATATATTCAATTAAACAACTTCAACTTATTTTGATTATATTGTAACTATTATCTCAAAACACAAAGATGGTTTATTATATTATTTACTCTTTTGTAAATATACGATTTTATTCTACTTGATAATAAAATTATTAGAATTGTTTTTTCAACTCAATACACAAATTAAAAAGAAAATGAAGAAATAAATATGGATAATCAATCTTTGGTTAAGAAATTTAATAAAGTTCACTAATGTTGCAATGCTTTTAGACATCTCTTAAATAATAAATTAGACATCTCTTAAATAATAAATTAGAGAAATATAGTCTAGACTTATCCAAGCTAACTAATCTCAAATATCTATAAGTAAATGATAAAAACTTGTGTTATTTTTTTTAAAGCATGGCTTATATCAATCTATGTATAACATATTCATTGTTTAGAAACTTGAGCAAAAATTCTAACAAGTCATCCAAATTCGCCTAGTGAAATTATATGAAAAATTGCTAGAAAGAATGAAAGCAATCTCAAAAAAAAGTTTTTCAAAAAGCATAGAACAATTCTCTATACATCATTTTCATTGATAAATCCAAAGAAGGATAAAACACATAGTGAAGTGGAGAGGTGCATTGTATCTCACCTTTTTACATAGATGGATGGTCCCAAAACTCAAGCTCACATGATTTTGATGGAAGTGTTGGAAAACTAATCCGTTTAGGGTTATATAATTCCTTAGTAAATGGAATGTGAAAGGTTAAGTGACTGCAACGGTCATTAGGATTTCAAGGAATTTCTTGAAATACGAATCCAAAGATCACATTAATATATTTATACATGTATCATATTGATAAATTAATGCATTCCATATTTATCTTATTTTGTATAAATTAATGCATTCCATATTTATCTATTATTTCGTGTATCTAATAATGATATTGGAGTGGCCTTGATTCTTAACCTAATTTGAGCTATGGTAGTTATCCATAGCTCTGCACATGAAAGGAAACGTCTATGTCTGCCACCTCTCTCTCCATGTGCATAAATATCAGTCTGATTTTTTCTGCCAGTATGTCATCCTTGATGTTTCCTTTCCCCTCGTGAGTAGAAAACGTCTCCTGCCCCTTGTGTCTGTCTCTATGATTGCTTGTAAAATATATTCTAATGACCATTTGCTAATCTATTTAACAACATGATTTATTCCTGAATCGTTATTAGGTTTTGTGTTGCATTCTGTGCGTGAGGGATATGTAGCTGAAAATGGATGATCTAATCCGCCATGGAAAAAGTTGTGTCATTCAAATCCTGGTGGCGTTGTATCGCTAAATTTTCCATGTACTTCCAGTTACATGAATTCATTCTTGGGTATGTGAAACCCTAATACGAGTCAACCCATGCAAAAACTAAAACCCTACGCGAGTTCCACTCCACTGAAACCCTAACTCGCACCTTGATTGCTCTCTATGCATCGACCTACTCCAAAGACGAAGATTCTTGCACCGAAAAGGAAACTCGAGATGCATATGAAGCTAAATAATTGTCCTTTTTGGGTCTTAGCGTTTGTTACAGAACTCTCGACTGTGAAATACACAACACCGTTTTGAGGTTCCTTGCATCAGTCCAGTGACATCTGTGGCAATATTGATAATACATTTTAAAATTGAAGAAACAACACTACATCAATTACGCAATATTGATAGCTAGGGACTTCTGAGGGTGTTTTCCCGAGGTTGAAATTCCTAAGGTTTTGAAAAACTTTTTATTTTGATGAAAATTTTCCTCACGTTCCATGTCATTTCGAGACATATTTTTTTGCGCTTGGAATCACAGAAAACGAGGAAAAAATGGGTGATAAGTGTGGAAAATTGGTTTTACTTGCTTTTCTTTGTGTTCGACTTTTTCGGTCGCAGATATTCAGGAGCCTCTGAGTGCAATCGTGAAGGAGAAGACAAAGAGCCCGGTCCCATGCTGACCTGATCATAGTTGAGCTGAAACTTCTCTGGTTAAAATCACTGTGTATCTGGAAATGCTCCTCTTGTTCCTTTGCGCATCCACTGTCAATATACCAAGGGCTTCTTCTATTTTGAGCTTGTAAGGAAACCCCACATTCCTCAACTTTCAAATGTTCTTGCTTCCTTTTCCAAGTTCTTTGTTGTTCCCCTATATGATGGAAAGGAACATGTCTGGTTTTCAAAATTGTTAAATTTGTAGCATTCAATTTCATAACCCAGAGCACCAAAATTTTTGGGATAATTTTCTTCATAATGATTCTTGGGATTTTCATAGCTATTTTTGTTCCAGGTGTTTCTATCCTTTGTATATGCTTTACAATTTATGGTTTTATGCCCAAAATTATTGCAAGAATAACACAAGCGAATAAACATATTTTGGTAGCTGGGTGTGGGTGGTCTCTTGTGTTATTCTTTCATATTCTCTACAATTTATGGCTTTATGCCCAAAATTATTGCAAGAATAACACAAGCGAAGAAAAATAGTTTGGTACCTGGGTGTGGGTGGTCTACTAGTTGGTGTTGCTTTTCTAAAATCATCATCCTCTTCTTGGGTCTTCTTCATTGATGGTTGTTGATTCCATGTTCCTTTGAATGCACGATCTTCTTTTTGATTCTTTTTTATTTCTGGTTTCTGTATGTCTTCGTTTAGAGGCTTGCATTTTTCTTTCTTGATGGAACCTGTAACGTACCCAACCACCCACACGTTGGCCACACTACTTCAAGAACGCAATTCAAAACTGATTTTGAATTTTAACAACAATTAATTAATAAAGAAGCATGAAATACACACATGCAATAATCAAGATTCATGCTACAACATAAATAAATGAATACTATGCTATGCACAATAACCAATAGGAAGGAACATTATAAATACATATCTAATAGATAAATAAATACACAACGAAATATACATTATACAGAGAACACTTATCTTTGCAAGTAAACATTTGCCAACTGGTTGTAAAATAAGGACGTTCCTCCCAACCATAAACATTGTTGTTTATTCACTCTCAACAATAGTATCACCCCCGAGCCAGGGCTATGAATCCACAAGGACGGGTCATAGGCCAAATCTAAAAACACACTAGTTAGATAACAAGATCTTAGGTTTTCCCAACCACAACAATCTTAATTTCTAGCTCTCTTTCCCCTTCAGCCTGCACAACCCAAAGAAATGAACCCCTTTCTCTGCCATGCATTCCCTCAGGTTGTTCCATTTCTCTTTAGGGCTCTAGTGCTACTAGTCAAGAAATCTCCCTGTTGGAAACTCCAAGGATTCTTAGTTGTGGATAGTTATTTTCGAATTTCCATCAATATCATGCACACAAACAACCATTACCTCCAAGAATGATTCAGTAATTTATTACAACCATGTAGCAATGTCTGTCCTCTTCCAACCATTTATTTCCATGTCAGACCAAGAGCACACAAATTAGAAAGAATGAGGAACCAAAAATGAAAGAGAGAGAATAGTGTAAGAGTGAATGGAGAAGAAACCCTAAAAAAACCCACAAGGGATGTTTATATAAGTACATGAAATCGAGAACCACATGGCCTCCCCCTCAAGAAGGTCATGTAACCACTTTTCTCAATTAGAGCCAAAATGGCCAAATAAAATATAATAAAAAGAGTTAGCCCCTTAAGCCCCTCTCTCGTGGAATCATATCCCTCTATCTCTTGTCCTTGTTTGTCTTACAACCATCAATGTATTTTTATTAATGTATATAGAAGTATTGCATTTCATAGGACTTCATCCCTTTTTCAACTTTACCGACTCACTAGTCTAATGTCACATTTATATAATACATTCCAGTTCTTAGGGATTAAAACCAGGGTGTTACATCCCCCTCCCCTTATTTTGGCACTGTCCTTAGTGCACAACACAATAATGATGTTCTTACAATTTTAGGCACTCTGGCCTTTAATCCACACAAGAAATTCAAACGATTGATTATATACATTGGAACTTTAGCCTAAAGTAAAACATGCATACATAGACACCTTGGCCTAAAATAAAACATGCATACATAGGCATTCTGACCCAAAACATGTATAATGATCTTCAAAATTTATGTTTCTGGAAGCAGTTCCAACCAACAATCTCTCCTTCCCTATCAGCCTGCTCAACCCAAGGAAATGAACCCCTTTCTCTGCCATGCAGTCCCTCAAGCTATTCCACTTCTCTCTAGGGATCCAGTTCACTCGACCAGAAAGTTTCAGAGTTACAGCTCCAAGAACTCCAGCTGCAATAAGTCCAATGGAATTTTTTCGTTCTATGCCTTCATCATTGAGCTCAATTTCATTCTATTGCTCTTTTTCCCAAGCTTCCAACTTCCATAGCCAACATCTCATCTCTATTATATACATACAATCATCATGAGATATCATTATAACAATTTTCAATCATAAATGTCAAACCTGTTTTATACATGAGAAGAGGAGCTTCCTACTCATAATTCATTTGGCTCTTGTAGCAGCAAGAATCAGTCTTTATTATGGCTTACAATAGTGTCATACTTGAGACCACTATGCTTGCAATTTATTCAACCTTCAATCAATCAAACCAACTTGTTGACGCTTAAAAATGAAACGATGAATACTATGCTCGCAAATGATTGCCAAGATTTATTAATTATTTATATTAATAATAAACTAGTAGGTGGGACCCCCTTGTAGACTTGTGGCGCTATGATGGATATGTTGCGTTTATATTTTTTTTTCTATTGGGATGGTACCAGCACGGTCTTCTACAGTTTGATGCATCAAATCATGGTTTATAATGTTATGTTGACATAAGATGGTTGGTTGTTTGATGCATGGAAATGATAGCTTTGATGACCACTCTCAGATTATATTAAGACTGCCCTATGGATGAAAGGATTATTATAATTTTGGTTTTTATATTTCCATTAAGTATGGCATCAATTGGTTTAATATGATCTTATTAAAAGGGATAATATTAGGGCTCTTTTCAATTAAAGGACTATATACAAACTCTAATGTGGTATTATTGTGACAAATAAGGGTGTACAAACCCTTGATGCTATAGTTAAGCGCCTTGTTTAATGTTATATGTTGAATGCAAATGGGGTAATGTTATAGCACATGCTTATTTTTAAAAGAGTTTGATGTTACCAAAGGTGGTGCACTATGCAAAAATGGATATGAAAATGGTTATGTGGTTGATTAAATGCTTAGATTTATTGTGAATTGGATGGCTTGTATGTTGAATTGAATGAGGTTGGGGAAGGAAGTGATGTGCATTTACTATGCGTCAATCAAACAAACCTCGAGTCCCATCACCCTAGTCATACTTTCATTTTGGTTTTTTTTCCTGGTGGTTGTTGATGCTCCGTGATTTTTAGTTGTGAAAAGGCATATAGATTAACTCTCTTCCTCACGCAGGTTTTTCCAGGTATGGTTCCTTACTCTTCCATCCATGATGGTTTTTCTGCCATTCAAATAAATTTTTGGCTCAGGATTGCTCGTGGTCTATGTTTTTCTTAAGCTATTATTGGATATTTGAACTGTGTAATTGGTGTTGTGCCTATGGGTTCTTCTGGTGATTTTTCTAGACTGTTGTTTTTTAAAAGAAAAAGAGAAATGGTTGTGTTCTCATTGCTGTGGATAATCTTTGTATGATTTTATTAATAAAATGACAATGAAATATGTTTGTCCGGCTTGGGTTTTTTAGTCTGGTTCTCTGTGGAAATTTATTTCTATGTTGACAAGCTCTAAGCTTTGTGCATGGGTGTTACAACCAGTCTTTGTGTTTAAAAGATTGCCACTCCATTTTTTGTCTATGTGGTTGATATTTTTTATCCATTAGGTCGCAATGTGGATTGTTGGAAGTTTAAAGAGTTTTTTTCCTTGACTTTGCATAGCCTCGATATGTTAGTTGTCACTATGTTGTCCTCACTCACACTGTTCTGGAAAGTATTACATGGTTGGGTTTAACATCACCCAGAAAGTTTAATGGAAGCATGATATATGTTTTGGTTGGGCACGGGTTGTGCTTGGACACTCACATTACAGTGTTGTTAAGATATTTTCTTCTTTCTATTCCCTGTTGGAGGTGGTTGATTGTCGTTCTAGTAACCCTCACTATCAAGACTATTGTTACATGTTACTTCTCTGTGATAAATTTTTGAAAGGCACGAGTTGTATGTGTTTTCCGAGGACTTATTCATTTGATTAAGCCATCTGTTATTACTCTTTGTTCATCATATTTAAACCCTAATTAATATCTTGATATCATTTCAATCCAGTCAAGGGTAAAAGAGACACATGTGTGTGCTTAGTCGATTGGGCACGATTTGGCTTTGTTTCTAGTTGGGCATTTTTTTAAAAAAATTATGTACATGTTAAATTTATGAGAAGCTTGGGCTCTCAGTTGCATGTTATTTGTTGAATGCTATCTCGAATCAATACTTATGTTGATTATATTTGAAAGACACATGTGTGTGAATGGATTGGGGCTCGATTGTGAGTGAAAATGCCCAGTTGATTTTGTCGAACAGTGTTTGAAAAATCGACAGATGGTGATTAATATTGTGGATATTCTTATTTGAGTTTAAAGAATAAATATTGGATATAAATGGCTGGAATCACTATGCATTTTTTATTGGTTTTAAAAGGAAAAGAGAATTAGCATTGGAGTTATAGATGGTTGTGGCTCAAAGGGTTATTATGTTCATCATATAGATTGCAATAATGCATATAGGATTGTTATATAAGTATTATAAAGATGTAAAGGCTATTGTAATTGATTATTTATGGGCATATGAATTGGTTTTTTTGAAAGCCAGCAAGCAATCTGTAAAAGAAGTGATAGTTTAAATGGTGGTTTTGAAAAGTGAATGTTGATTGAATTATGGAGGTCTGAACATAATTATGTTTGATTGTTTGATTTGATTTATTTTTATATGAACAGTATCCATATTATATCCCTGTCATGCTGCCACTTTTCACTCATTATATCCCCCTCATAATCCCAATATCATTTTGGCATCCCTTTTCTATAAAATAAATTAAAAAGGTATGTGTAACAACGACAAAAGATATGATACAACAATGGTTGGCAACTGATATTTTTGGTTTCTTATTACACAGTCAATTATTTAATGAATTGATGAGAAGTATTCGTGTAATTATCCCCTCTCATTATACTACCTTTTTTTCATTACACTCCCTCCATATGTCCCATGAACCCTGTCACCCCCTGCTCACTTAGAAATTATTAAATAGTTTTTTATGGATGGGTTTGCATGTATCTCGTGTCAATTTCTGAGCCAATTATTGTTTCAAGCAAGCATAATGTCATGTATGGTTTATTAAGGGCTTAGTTACTAACGAATTGTTGCTACAGGATGAGTTTCTTTAGTAGGGGAATCCATGGAAGAAATAATAGAGGAAGAGGAAACTGGAAAAGAGGCCCTAGAAGGCCTAGATTCTCCATTCATTTTGATGTTGACCCCAAGAAATTGAACAAGTTGTTCCAAGATGGGTTCTGTAACTATATTGGGCAAGGAATAGTACAACCTCGACCAAAGAGACATCTCTTCTAGCCTCAGAACATCCTTGGTATTCATGTGCCTCTGCATGTGTCCATGCAACCATAAGTCCCTGCAAATGATGGATGGCAAGAGATTGTCAATCCAACTGTATCTCACCATCGTGGCTGAACCAATTTTTCATTACCTCCTCCACCACTCGTAAATCCTAATGTTTAGATTGCCCATGTGCATTCACCTGTTCAATCCTCACATGCTAGTAAAAGGCTTAAAACTGATGTCCCCCATGTGTAAGATAAAGGCAAAGCTGCTGCCTCCCCTTCCTCTCCTTCAAATGAATCTTCAAAATCCATGTCCTCCCGCATGCATCTGAAGGATGATTGTTCTCATGTAATTAGTGAAATACAACCTCAAGGTTCAAATCATTCTCATGTAATTAGTGAAATACAACCTCAAGGTTCAAATCAACCTCGGGCTACTTCCAGAAAATCAAAAGGGGATAGTAATGATAAAAGAAAGATTGCCTCTCATAGTGGCAAGTATGGATTTTAATTTATGTGTTTTTATGATTGAGTTTATGAAGACAGTGGTCTGCAGAAAGTTTGGACAGCAATTTGTTTTTCGATAATATGGATTATGTGGATATTTATATATTTTTGGATATGATTTAAATTATTTCTGATATTTAAAGATTCAATTTTGAAGGTATTTAAGGGAGTTACCTTGTAAACCCTTGTAATTAATACTTGTGGATTGGGAAAATATTTTTGAGGCTATAAAACATAGGTTGACATTCCCGATTATCTTGTCATAGCCAGGAAAAATTTAAAAATTATTGAGTAAGATAATTCATATCTTTTCCTCAACATTTATTTTGGCGACCATATTGGGGAGATCTTTTATATCTCTCTGGTTGATTGTATTTGTGATTATCATTGAATATTTTTATATTTATGCTTTTAATTCTTTGACTGTTTTCTTTTCTTCATGACAATACCTGTTACAAGGCAGCCCGATATTGAGCTCGGTCTTAAAGACCAGACCAAGATTGCTTTGACCTTATTCAATACCATCTTAGAAACCGCTAACACTCGAGATGAGCTTGAACACTCGTGGGCAGTAATTGAACAAGACATAAGTGTTCGGGAACGTTGGGAGGCCAAGCAAAGGAAGCCCAGGAATCAACTATAGCTTTATTTTTCCTAAAGTTTTGATCTTCTTTTCATGTCCTGAAACCCTCGTATCTCTATGAGAAGAAGAGGTTTATCTTATGAAATCATCCCTATCGCTGAAATAGGAAGAAGAAACGTTGTTTTGTCCACCCAATAGGGTACTATAAGGAGAACTTTGTCTGATTCACCTAGTTCGTTTTTCTCTCCCTTACCCATCATTCACAAAATGACATCTGTGGGTGGCTCTGATGGCACTGGAGGCACTTCTTCATCTCAACCTTCAACCTCGTAAGTGATTGGTAGCTTGTATAGCCATCTAGTTCCTGTCCAATCTACTACCAACCCCACTAAGGTCATAAATAAGTATGGACTTTTT
>CBVK0101823344.1:0-14739 GCA_900067695.1 Picea abies | reverse complement strand
CTCTTCCGATCTCACTGGCTCCAACCATGATCCAAAAAAGATCCAGAGAAGGCTAAGAACAACTCAGAACTCACAAAGGCAATTCAGAATGCTCATAATGGCTCCAACAGATAGAGAAAGGGAAAAAATTCAAACTTCCCAAAAATCAATAAAAATGGCATGATCATGAAGAGTGCATCGTAAGCTTTCTAACAGCGCAAATGACTCGTCAAATGGAGTTACAGATTGAAAGATATTCACGGTCAAAGTTGTGGTCAAACAGGGCATGTCAACAGGGGGCACATCATCATCCATATTGTTGACGTCAACATGATGTCAGAAGAAGATATGGCAGGATGATGTTAGCATGACAACTGTTGATGTCATCATGCCATGTGGAAACACCAAAGGTTGTCATGTGTCACCCGCCAATAGGATTTTTTGGGCTCCATTTGGACCAGTAGAAAAGTGCCACGTGGCACCACCCAGAAGGTGCCATGTGTCCTATAAGGATTTGACGTGGAGGTGACATCAACAACCAGGTGGGCCAATCAGAGGATGCCACGTGTACCAATCAGAGGGTACCATGTGGCACCCCTGAAATGCCCAAGGAGGGCCCGTGACCGAAAAATAAAAAAAATATAAAAATGGACCCCCAACAAATCTGGCGGAGGTCCTGCCATATCTGGCACATCTGCCAAATTTAGAATCCTGCCAACCAAATGTAGTGAAGGTTATAACCAATGACCCAAAAGAGAGGCCCGCGGGTTTGACCCCGGGACCTCCCCCACATATAACGCTTTAACTTTAGCGCCAACAACCAACTCGCCTAACGGACTAGTTGGTAACTCTGTCCACCCAATTACTATTTAAGTCGGGTTTCTGCCCAACCAGAGGAGAGAGGTACGGACCGTACGAATGTGGGCACGGTTTATGAGGCAAGGTCTATCATTATTGCAGGTTGCATAGGGCACGAAAACCGAGACAAAATTCTTCTTGGGCCAGGGATTGCCAAAGTCGGATCAAGGCGTGGAGACAGTCATTTTTGGGTAATTCGATGCCACGAATTCAGTGGTGTTGTCTGTTTTCTGATCTAAGCATTATTTTTGCAACATGATTTTAGAATGAGGTATACTTATGTATTTTTCCAAATTCTTTTGTTGAGTTAATGAAAGAGCCTACCCATTTGAGATAAGGACCCGGAGATGTAGTCCACGAGGGACGAACTCTGTTATCTAGTTTTTGCATTAAGATCTGATGCTTATGTCTCTTCACTTTTGAGTTTACCCTTCTTTAATGGTGCACTTTAATTTATGCTCATTTAATACAATTCTTTATAAGTCACGATGAAAAGATCTTGGATCATGTTGGTATCAGAGCAGTCGTCTTTGACTTGAATTGTTGAGTGTGAATGCTTACTAGGGCCAAGCATAAGCAGGGTAAAGGAACTCTTAAGACTTTCAATCCCGAAGTTGTTCATGCATCCAGAAGGAAGAAAATGGCAGAAGAGGACAAGCGTGATGAACAGGAGAAAAAATTTCACATGGTCTTTTATCGCATGTTAGAAATGGTCGAATGAATGTATGGAGATTACGAGAAGAGGATGAAGAAGAAAGGGAAGTAAAAGGAAGCACATGCATATGATGATGCTTCGGTAAACCAAGGGGCTGAAGGAGATCCTCTTGAGCCTCCGTCTTCACCTTCGAGTTCTAGTTCTTCTTCCTCTGAGCATTCTCATCATTCTCATCATTCTAGCCATAAAGCCTCTTTTAATAAACCATTATTAAATCTTGATGGAAAATTTGTTTTACCTATGTTTAATGGAGATGCTAATCCTGAAAAGCTAGATAATTGGATCCGACAGGTTGAAGTGTATTGTCGTGTCCAACATATTGATGAGGAGGAGGTTAAAGTGCAACTAGATTCTCTTTGGTTGGAAGGCACTACTCTTGTATGGTGGGAGAGCAAGCTACAAGACAAAGTAAGTGTGGTAATATTCTTTCCTCATGGTCGGAATTTAAATCAATGATAAGGAAGCAATTTTATCCATTAGGGTATTTACACAAAGCAATTATGGAATGGCAAACTTTAAGGCAAAGCAAAGGTGAAACTGTACAAAGTTTCACAGAAGAATTTAGGAAGAAAGCTCTTGCATTGAACATTCCTTTGGATTCTTATGAAACTTTGATGAAGTATATTGGCACACTTCATAGTTATATTCGTCATGCTTTGCTTTTGTTTAACCCCACTGGTCTTGACGAAGTTTGTGTGCAAGCCACTCACCTTGAGAACAGAGGGAAACATGTTCAAAAAGGTCCCACACAGAAACCTTCCAACTTCCCACAAAATAATTTTAAGAAGTTTAAAAGGAAGGACAAGAAGACTGCTACAGTAACGAGAGAAGGAGGAAAACCTTCTTGCACTCATTGCAAGAAGAGTGATCACGATGAAGAACATTGTTGAAAACTGCATCTAGAAAAGAAACCAAAATAGTTCAGTGGAAAGGGGAAGACAAAGATCGTTGCTACAGTGCAGCAAGATCTTGGTTCTGATTCGGGAGATGAAGGAAAGATCATAGTGGTTGGAGTACAAGGTAAAGATTCTCTTCATGCTGGTTCAAGATCCAGTGATGAATCTCATGTTGATGAACGAAAGAGGAATGAGTTATTTCATATAAGAGTTTTATCTAAACATACTAAGATAGATACATTATTTGTTCTGGCTTCCCAAGTAAACTTAATATCTGAAGCACTTGTCAAGAAGACGTGTCTTGAAACAAAACCAAATCTGAAGCCTTATCCTCTTGGTTGGGTATGTGATAAAGAAAAACTTAATGTCACCAAACAATGTAGGATCAAATTTGATATTGCTTCAAAATTGATTGATGAAGTGGATTTGGATGTTGTACCACTTGATATGTGTGGCATAGTGTCTGGGAGTCCTTATATTATGATAGAAATGCAGTCTTCTTTCGTCATGAGAACAAATACCAGCTTACTAAAGGTGGAGTGGAATATATTGTTAGAGCTCACAACATGAGGGTAAATACAACACTTGTTAGTGTAAGGCAAATGAAAAGACTCATAAACTCTAATAAGAGATATGTACTCATGGTCGTAAGAGAGAAAGATGTCGGGACATCCAACGCTTTCCAAGGGTGTGATCCATCTCATAAAAAGGAATTAATTGATATTTTTTCTAAGTATGATGATATTTTTCAGGGACCAAATGGATTACCTTCTAAGAGGGAAATCCAACATGAGATACATCTTCAGCAGGATTCTCCTCTTCCTAATGTGGGCATGTACAGGATGTCAGTTGTGGAGATAACAGAGATCAAGAAGCGGGTACAGGGCTTATTGGATCAAGGAGTCATCGGGCCCAGTTCATATCCTTGTGGTTATCCGATTGTGATGGTGCCAAAGAAGGATGGCACATGGTGAATGTGTGTCAATTACTGGGCTTTAAATAAAATCATGGTGAAAAATCGATACCCTCTTCCTCTCATAGATGATTTACTTGATCAATTGAACAATGTTGTTTATTTCACTAAGTTGGATTTGCGCAGTGGATATCATAAAATCAAAGTCGCAGAACATGATGCATGGAAAATTGCCTTTAAAACCAAACAAGGATTGTTTTAGTGGTTAGTTATGTCGTTTGGGCTTTGTAATCCTCCGACAACTTTCATGCGTGTGATGAATGATGTATTCGGGCCTTTCCTAGATGACTTTGTGATTGTATATTTAGACGACATTCTTGTTTTTAACGGGACTTGGGATGAGCATGTGAGGCATGTAAAGCAAGTATTGGATACTTTGCAAAGGGAAAAGTTGTATGTAAAACTGTCTAAATGTGAATTTGGCAAGACTGCACTTGTGTACTTAGGTCATATTGTAGGAGGAGGACAATTGAAAATTGATCCTTCCAAAATTGATGTAATTGTAAAATCGCCTGAGCCAAAAAGTGTAATCGAAGTCTGAAGCTTCTTAGGTGCAGTCCAGTATTGGAGGAGATTCATTCCCAACTTCTCCTTTATAGCAGCTCCTTTGCATGCCTTAACGAGTGTGAAGAACACTTTTCAAGGGGAAGGAAAGCAACAAAAAGCTTTCAACATTTTGAAGGAGAAGATCAGTGCCGCACCAATATTAGCACTGTCGAATCTTCAACAACCTTTTGATATCGAGACAGATGCCAATCGATACGCCATGGGTGCAATATTGATGCAATATCGTAAGCCTATCTGTTACCACTCTGAAAAATTTAACCAAGGTGTTGTTAACTATCCTACATATGATAAAGAGTTGTATGCATTAGTCCAGAGCATAAAGAAATTGAAACGCTACTTGTTAGGGAAGGAAACAATCATACATATAGATCACCAACCCTTACAGTATCTTCAAGCACAAACCAAATTGCAACAATCTCAACACTACAGGTGGATGGGTTTTCTACAACAATTTCACTTGGTAATCAAGTACAAAAAGGGTACAAGTAACAAGGTAGAGAACTATTGTCTGTAGGGAAAACTACTCTACCATCTTGGAAAGCTATATATTCCTACAAGTGAACGAGTCCATGTAATACGAGAAGCTCGCACTTCTCTTGTGTCTGGGAATTTTGGGGTAGGAAAAACTATGGCTCATTTGCAGAGGTTTTGTTATTGGCCTCAAATGAAAGTAGTTGTAACTAAATATGTAAAGGGGTGTATGATGTGTTCTACTTGTAAGCCCACTAATAGAAAACTGGGGCTATACTCACCACTTCATGTTCCATCCCATCCATGGGAAAGTGTCTCCATGGATTTTGTAGGGGGTTTACCAATGACCAAAGGGGATCATGATTATTTGTATGTTGTAGTGGATAGGTTCAGCAAGATGTGTATCTTGATGCCATGTAAAAAGCAAATCATTGTTGAGCATACTGTTAATATCTTATTTCAACATGTTTGGGTTCACTTTGGATTACCCACATCCATCATCTCATATCGAGATACTCGATTCCTTGGGGACTTTTGGACTAGCTTGTGGAGAATGATGGACACCAAATTGAAGAGGAGCATTGCTTTCCATCCACAGACCGACAGACAGACATAGGTGGTAAACCGAACAATGGTACTTGTTCTTCAAGGCTACTACAACAAGCATCCCAAGTTTTGGGATGAACAGATACCCTATGTACAACATGCGTACAACAGAGTTTTACATTCATCCACTTAGAGTTCACCTTTTGAGACATGTTTTAGGTAGCTACCAAAGGTTCCTTTGGACTTGATGTACAGGAGAGATGTCGATGTAAATGAAGAACGAACAGAGGACAGAGCCCGCAAGTTCATCTAGAGGATCCAACAGATACACCAAGCAGTCAGGGAATAGTTGGAGAAAAGTCAAGCACAGTATAAATCTCGACATGACAAGCACATGGTTGATCATCAGTTCCAGGTTGGAGACCGGGCATGGCTTCACATCAACAAGGAGAGATTGAAGAGTGAAGGCAAGAAACTCAAGCCCTTTCGTTATGGACCCTTCACTATCTTGGAGAAAAGTGGTACCAATGCTTTTCATCTGGATCTTCCACCTTACATGCATATTTACTCAGTTGTGAACATTGAGAAATTGAAACTTTTTTAGCCTCCCATGATCATGGATCAAGATGGGGAAGTTTCAATACCTTCAGTTGATGAGTTTGCACTGGAGTACTTGGATGAGCCACAAGAAGATATCATCGTGGATAGGAGGATGAGGACTTCATGCAGGGGTGATGTTGATTATCTTCAAGTAGGCGTAAAAGGCACACATCCAAGCAAGACAAAGTGGATTGAGAGGGACAAAGTGAGGGAACTCTTCCTCACTTACCTGTTGATTGATGAAAGATTTTGGTGGTCCAAAAAGCTCTCAGTGGGAAGACGTGATCCAAAAAGGATCCAGAGAAGGCTAAGAACAACTCAGAACTCACAGAGGCAACTCAGAACGCTTAGAATGGCTCCGATAGATAGAGAAAGGGAAAAAAATTAAAAGTTCCCAAAACTCAATAAAAATGGCATGATCGTGAAGAGTGCATCGCAAGCTTTCTAACGGCACAAACAACTCATCAAACGGAGTTACGGATTGAAAGATATTTGTAGTCAAAGTTGTGGTCAAACATGGCAAGTCAACATGAGCCACATCATCATCCATACTGTTCACGTCAGCATGACATCAGTAGCTGACATGGCAAGATTACATCAGCATGATGACTACTGACTTCAACATGCCACATGGCAGCACTAGAGGCTTCCACATGTCACCCGCCAATAGGCTTTTCGGGGCTCCATTTGGACCAGTAGAAAAGTGCCACATGGCAGCACCCAAAAGTTGCCATGTTTCTTGTATAGAGTTGACGTGGAGGTGACAACAACAGCTAGGTAGGCCAATTAGAGGATGCCACGTGGCCCAATCAGAGGGCACCACGTGGAGCCCTCGAAATGCCCAAGGAGGGCCCGTGACCGAAAAATAAAAAATATATATAAAAACGGACCCTCGCGAAATCTGGCAGAGGTCCCATTTGAGAGTAGGACCCGGAGACGTAGTCCACTAGGGACGAACTCCGTTATCAAGTTTTTGTGTTCAGATATGATGCTTATGTCTCTTCATTTTTTTTGTTTTTCCCTTCTTTAATGGTGCACTTTAATTTATGCTCACTTAATACAATTCTTTATAAGTCACGATGAAAAGATCTCAGATCAAACCAGAAGGAGGCTACAATCCCCTGGGTTCTTCGGCACCAACTAGAAGGTGGCTACAACCACCTAGTTCTCAAGATCCAACCTGAAGGAAGCTCCAACTCCCTTATTCTCCGGCTCCAACCAAAAGGAGGCTACAACCCCCTTTCCTTGCCTCGTCCTACCGCCCTATAATATAAGTGTAGACCAACTATCACTACCACAATCACTGCCACTATCACATCAACCTATCCAACTAATCATTGTCACAACAACCTGTCTAACCAATCACTGCCTCATCCACGAAACCAGATCCACTCTCATCTGCATGCAACTCATGCCAACATCACTAAGAGCATATCTCAAACCATATGCTCAACATCACCAACACATGCCTCTTCCAAGCATATCACAAGATATGTGTCTCAATCCAAGTACGAACATGTACCATGCATCAACCATGCATAAACATGTATCTCAACCTGTACCATTAACTATGTACCAAAACAAGTGCATAGACTATACCAAGTATCAATCTTGTACCATATCATGTGCCAACCATGTACATCAACAACCTATCATAGCTTGTACCAACAACCTATCACATTAATCTCATCAACCAATCAGATCTGATCACATATATCTCATACCAATTGTCACAAGTGTATAGCTCAAACCATGTACAACTATGTCTCTCTAATCATGTGCCATACATATACAAACATCCATAAACCATGTATAGTGAACCCTCACATCAACCAAGCATCAAACCCTCACTATTATGCAACCTCAATCCATACCAATAACTTCAACAACACACCTCAACCAAAATCCCTCAAACAATACAAGATATGCCTCAACAATACACCCAACAAAGTGTGCCAACAACAAACATCAAGAGTACCAACAATGTACCTCTGTAGATCTGCATCATGCAACATATACCATACAATCAATATTCCCTCAAGGGAAAATACTCAATCTCCCGTGACCATACCTAAATCAATCACCAAAAGACCAACTTCATTACAAGCATATAACATACCTTTTCTTTATGTAGATAAATCTATCGTACCTGACCATTGTCACACTTGCTTGTAGCTGCTCCTCAACCTCTGCAACCTAAACCACCCCTCAATATTCATATCTGGTAGTGCCTTGTGTGATGAAGGTGGGTGTCAGGTGGGGCCTTGTGTGACATGTTGTAGGCCACCCACAAGGATGCCTCACGGGACGTTTACTCTATGACCCTCGGGGATGACCCTAATCACATTTTTTCATGAATTTTCTGCTCTCTACTGCAACTACGAAACTTTGTCGTCACTCTTCCTTCACTACCTCAGACTTGCACAACTTCAGATGTATCAATGAGTACCTGCAGTAAACCTTTCACAATATAGATATTCAATGAGCTCAATAGGTGCTAATGGGAGTCTCTTGCTCTCTTATTTATAATCTCCAAGTGCCTTCCTTTAGGGATCATATTATAATTGTTTTACCCAACTTCTCACTTTTAGTGATTAACCCACTTTCTTGTTGCAACTACTTTACCCATAACTAGTAAACTCATAACTTCTTGTTGTAACTAATTTATTTTTAATTATTTTCTCATTGCAACAACTTTACCCATGATTAACTCCTAGTTGTAACCACTCTCACTAGTAAACTTCTTGAATACTTTCTAGGAGCTTCTAGAATAATTGACTTCTTTGTTGACCTTCTAGGGGCTTCTAGAATATTCATGAGGGTCCTCCAATTTCACCAAGCCATATCTCGTCAACCGTGAGGAACTACGTGACATACCACATATCACTGTAAATGACGTGTATTATCCATCTATGATAGTCTTACCTGCAAATTCACTGATCTACATGTCATTATTCCTCATACAAATTCGGGTTCCTTAACCATACCTCTAGGGCTACATGTAGACTACATCAATTGCACCCAACTAACTCACCATCAATCTCGATCATACAATTTTCCACCATCTCTGGACCTCTCCAAGGGTTGACATCAATATCTAAGAGTTGACATCAATGACAATCAATTGTCCAAACCAACTATCCAACATATATCAAGGATAAGAGAGAAAGATGACAGTCTCCCTATTATCCAATGTGAAATCCAAAAATTAAACTACTTAGGCAAGTCCCTTATTTGTTTATCTGACAGCTTATTTGTTTATCTTGTGTTTTAATTGGCTGTATCTCCCTTGTCAAATTGCTTACTAAGAAGGAGAGTACTTTGAGTTATTTAGGATATAGATAGGGAGGAAGAGGCAAGCCCAGAGTAAAGGGGTTGAATGATGATCATGGAACATTCAATGGTTGTTACTTTTGTCTCAATGAGAATACCCACGAGTCCCATTCCTTGGTAGATTATGAGGGCTTCTACATCATTATTATTATGATGGCCTAACTCCCAATAAAAAAAATTAACTTATTTTGTCCTTCAATATCACATATGAACTCTAGGTTTTTATTGTACTTATAAAAGAAATAACAACAACAATGAAGATACAATTAACTTTATAATTTTTTAAGAAAACAAAAAAAATGACAAATATTTTAAATTATTATTTTATAAGAAGAAATTCCATAACTAATGAATTTCGGACTTGAGGTACAAGAGCTATAAATTTACAGCTATGAAAATCAATGCTCACAGAAATATAAGCTAGTAAGATTGTAATGACAAATTAAAAAAACAAATTATAAGTTATTAAGATTGTAATGGCAATTTTTTATATTTTTTATTCATGTGGTGTTATCAACCCCAATTTTGTATTATTGTGATAAATTTCAATTTAATGCAAGGGTTATCAAAATATTCTCTTAATATCCTTCGAGGTTTGAATTTAGATTTTTTTTTAAAGAAACTGAAGATATATTTATATATAAAGGAGGTTGCGCCATGGAAAAACAACAATCAAAATGGTTACAAAATTTGGCTCAAATGTGTTTGAGTCATCGACTATTGTCCTAATATCTAAAACACTTAAGTCCTCATTATACATTCGAGCAATCAAGCGGCCATATACTTTTAAATATTGCCCAAGCACAAAAATACATTTGAAATACATAATTTATACGACTAATTAATTTTCGAGTGCCTCTTGAATTTCACCTTGACTAGGATTATTTTCTTCAATTTCCATTGGTTCCACTTCTCGTCCTCCATGTGCCTCTTTAGGATTTTTTAAATGGAGTTTTGTTGCATTTTGATTGTTTGAGCATGAATTGGATTATTGCGGCATCATCATGGCTCTTAATTGCTGACATTCTTGTTCCAAAGTGTCCATGCACTGAAGGAGTGCCACCACAGTCTGCACAAGGGCACTGGTTCTCTTTTTTTCCAGTTGTAAAGTTTCAATACATTGCAGGAGTGTAGTTATGATCTATTCAATTCCATTAACCTTACATAAAACTTGGTTGAAATTCACCCAGCTACCTTCAGCCATTTCTTTGTGTCTGTGTAGGATGCGCTTGATATCACTCCAAGAGGGGTTCATAACAAGGAGAGGATTCCCAAATTTTCATATATGATCTAGCAAATGTTCCAGAATTTGAGATCCCAATGGAGGCAGAAAAAAACCTGCCACTTGCTAGGAAAGAGCCCGAAAGGAGTTTTGCATGCTATACCAAATTAAATATTGTCAAAACTTCTACACGGGTGAATTATAGGGTCAATTGAGTCATCCTTCCCTAATCCCAAAGGGTACTATGTTCTGAAGAGGGTGTTGGGTCGCCAAAGTACCATCTTTTTACCAACCTTTCACTTCACTTTCAATTCACTTTCACTTCACTTTTAACCATATTCCACTTTCTCATACCCTTACATTAAACCATTTTCATGATTACATGGGTTTTAGACATATTATTTTCCAATGCATCTATTTTAGTGTTTTTGAGTGAATTTATGATTAAATATTGGAAAAATGACATGTTTACACTTATATATGGAAGTGGGATGAGTTTCATGATGTTTACAGGTGTATTTGAAGACTCCAACCAAGTCAAATTTGACCATCAAGCCTCAAATTCGAATTCCCTCTTCAACCTTTTGAAGATTTGATAAAGATTTGGAGATCTACTCAAGTATCTTGGATGGAGATTAATCATGAAAGAAATATTTGTGAGAGGATTTGTAGAGATATCACTTGATAGGTCTGAGCACATGGTTGTAACCAAATGAGACATTTGTGGATCTAAGAGAGATTTGTGGATCTAAGTTATCTTAAATTTTTGTATAAATAGGAGTGCATCCTCCATTTCAAGAGGAGGACTCTTGGAGCATTGTATCCAACTTATGATGGAATAAGAATCAAGCTTTCTTTTCACGTCAATTTCCATTCTCTAGTTTAGATTTAGAATGCTTTAGTTTATGTGTTACTTTGTTCTTAGGAGAATTGAGCTCACTCCAAATAGATGATAGTAGCATTTTCTTCTTGTTCTAATACTTTGAATAGGTTTATATGTTTTATTGTTTTTATTAGAATTATCTTGATGATCTTGATTGTTGATAGGTTATTTGAAACATTCCGAGAAGACCTCCTGAAAGGAGCTAGTGTTTTCATGCCTACAACAACTAAGCCTTTTTAAGTGTATTTATTTTCAATGCATGAGTGTTTACTTGATGATCTTGATTGTTGATAGGTTATTTGAAACATCTTGAGAGGACCTCCTGAAAGGGAGCTAGTGTTTTCTTTCCTACAACAACTAAGTCTTATTAAGTGGAATAAAAGAGTTAGGATTTGATTGAATTTTCTTAGATTAGAAGTTAGGTGCCTACTCCTGCATATATAGTGCATGTGCTTCGTAAGCCTACGAACCTCGGATTGACAAATTAAATGGTTGGGCAATTACTACAACAGAATTAAACGACAATATTTTCACCTAACATTTTGGCATCGCTGCCGGGGAAGAACAATGGATTGAGGTATTAGTTTTTTTTTTTTCATTTCAATTCATGCAAGTGTGATTAGACATGATCCTAACTCCGAGGTGACATACAAGTAAGGACATGTAGGGTGTAAATTTCAATTTCTGCAAGGTTAGTTTAAATTTTTGCAAGTGTGATTTTCAGTTTCTCTTTTATTTTTTATTAGGGTGCAGTAAGAACCCCTTTGTGCAATATGATTTTTTACCTTTTGTTCTTCCGCTCTGTTATGTGTTTCTGGTTCTATACTTTCTCACGTTGTTGTGTTCACGAGTTCTCGGTGTGGCGAACTGACAAATTGTTATCTCCATCAATATCTTCACATCACATTTTCGACTGACCATCTTTGGGTTGCATACTTAGCCAATTTTATGAATGCAGCTTCGTTGATAGATGTTATCGAACTATGGTAGCTCGTGTTCGGTGTATACATCTTGCACCCAGACCTTCCATGCTCTACAATTCAACCCCGCACTCCTCGAACTCGCAACTGTGCCTCTACCTACAATGAGTTTGTCTATCCAACCTACCTTTCCATAGTCGAATTTTCAAAGTTTGGTGGGTTGACGCCTTTCTAGGTTCAGAAAAGTTGAAAAGCATTTGTCGCTCGCCTCCATCCCTAGTACCTTCCGCCCTTCCCAATAGACATTAATTATTCTTTCAAAAGTCACACCCGAACAGACAGGTTCGAAAAGATTGGCTTTAATAAGCGGAAAGCTCAAGGGCATCTCCCATTAAAATGAATAGACAGATGAATATTATGGGATCTGGTAATTTCTTTTGCCTGTATTTTGAATTTGGAAAAAAATAAAAAAATGGCTCTTTTAGTTTTTTAAAGGCTTCATCATAGTAACAGTGCAATATTGTACTACCTTGCTGCCATCGACGAACGTGTCACCCACAGAGGCCTTGACGTCATGACCCTCTTTAATATTGTGCATATGTTAGCTGTCAAATTTGAGAATCTGGTCGGATATGGGAATGTGAATACATGCTATTAGTCACTATTCAACATACATATTCGAAAAGATTTCCATTAAGAAGCAAAAATATCGAGAGCATCTGTCATTAAAACGAAATAACCCAAAATCTACGGAAGATCATATTGTCATCCTCTAGCGTTGCTTTTAAATACTTATTGCCATTTCTCTCTATCATCAAAGAGTTAGGCTTTAGGGTGCCTTCGTTATAATGTTCCTGTTCATGGACGTGTAAGACAACTTTGAGATGTGATTGAGGCCATAATGAAAGAAGAGAGATTGGTTTTATGTGACGTGAGTTTTGAGCCAAAAAAAAACTTTGTTATCCAACAGAAACTCAGATAGGGAAAAAAAAAATAACAAGTATCTTCTGGTTGGTGTTCTCCCTATATTCAATGTTTTGTGTTGTTGAAAATCTTGTCTAGAGATTTGTTTGTTGATCTTCTTTGTTTTCTTGCTGGGAGTTGGAATGGATTTTCAGGTCACGTGCAAAATACTTCTTTGTTGAAGTATATAGTTTCTTCTAACAACACAGATTTGGCTAGTGTATCGAATTCTGCAGAGCACGCAAGAATTTGTCTTTGTCAGGGGCGTCGCACTTACCCTGGCTTGCAAAATGGTCTGTGATGTTCATAAATGACGTGGAATATTACTCCATTCGCGACTGTACCCATAAGCGGGGGAAATTATCTGTGTGGGTTGATAAAATGACATATTATAACTACACAAGTTTCTATTTCAAAGTTTGTTGAGTTGCTTCTGGGCGTGGTAACATAATTGACAAAAAGCCATGTTCTTTGTCAAAGTTTGTTCGTTGTCCTTTGGATGTAGTTACAGACTCCACATATTTGGCATCACCTCCGAACATTCCAAACATTTATGTGGGCCTCCATATATGCCACCACTATGATGAAAGATATATTCTGATGCGAACTGCAACATTTGATACACTTTACTGTAATAAAACAAAGAAGTTCAACATACAAATCTTCAGGCAGGCTTTTCAACCAAACAAATGATCAAATACAGGGAGAATAACAGTCACAACATACTTTAATTTTTTTTTGTCCCATAACTTATGTCACATAAAACGACTCCCTCGACTTTGAATTGGGCCTAAAACACATTTCCAAGTTGTCTCGGATGTCAATGGTCACGAACATTACAAGGAAAGCACCTTAAACCCCAAGTTTTCGACGACATAGGGAAATTGATACTTAAGAAAGAATGGAATGTTGAATAACCAGCCAATGCTAGCAGGCCATATGTAGAAGAGACAAGTTATTCAAAAAACTGGGATAGATGTAGTTGGCAGCAGCAATTAAGTCCAAGACCCAAAATTGATATTGAACTTGTTGTTTTTCATGAATAAAGGATTTGATCGTCAAGAAGACTGTCAACAAGCTTCATCATTGTACATATTTTTTATTGGTCAGTAGCAGGCCAAATCCAAATCATTGTGGCAAATAATCTCAGTTGTATTTTGTAACCCATCTTATTTGAATATAGAATCTTTGCAGGTTTTTGTTTTTTTAATGGTGTCTTCCAATCTCTGGTATTGCTTTTCATTTTATTTTGTACCTTTTTTTCTGTGTGTCGTTAAACATGGACGACAAGTTTTTCTTTCTGCTGCCCAGTACTTCAATTTAAATAAAGGCCACTATGTTCGTTGCTTACATTTTAGATGGAAGAATACTTTCTCATAGGCCATACTTGTGTGGCACTGGTCCTATACTTAAAGAGAAATTGGAAGACCCGTCCTGCTTTCATTCTTTGGGTCCCGTAAATAGAATGAATTAATGACTTACAACAAGGCAACTCAAGTGTTGATGCGGTGTTCCTGTTCAATATCTTGCATATATTGCAACCTCTTCTATCTGATAATATCCGTGCATATATACTAATATGAGTACTATTGGAATAAATATAAAAACTCCCTCTTACCCAAAACTTGGCCAACTATCTGCCATCGGGTCCCGGGTTTGCGGTATTTAACAACTATGTCCCCTGCTCAATCATATACATCTTGCAGCCAAAGAACTTCTGTGATCTGCAATTTATGCTTTGTAACACCCTATTTACCCCAGTTTGTAAAAATAATTATGCTGGCCAAGAACTGTGGCAAACTCAAAGATGTGA
>CBVK0101823329.1:0-10192 GCA_900067695.1 Picea abies | reverse complement strand
GTGTGCCAGGTTTGGTGATGGTGTGGGAGGTCTTTCTCTTGAAGAATATAGCAAAGGATTGGCTGGGTTTTCTTCCCTTGTTGAGAAGGTTTCTCGGGATACTTCTTGTTTTCTTGTTCATGGTTATTCTTCTTGTGATCTTGGTTTAATGCAACTAGTTACTGTTGCTGCAATTGTTTATGGTTCAAGTAAATGCTAAACAGAAAATTGAAATTAAATGCATGAGCCTGAACTAGTGAGAAATTCAACAGATTGTAACAGAACCTACATTCTGCCCAAAGTCCTTGTGATCTCATAGCCCCAGCTTGGGGATGGCATTTCAGAAAGAATGCCAATGGTTGTGTTATGAATGCTCTATTGGCAATTAGTTTCCCCATGTTCAGTCTTTGCTTAAGATAAATATATCTCTGATGTCTTCATGTTATTTTTAAGTGATGAAATTTAACTAATTTTAATTCCAGTTTTGAAAGTTGTTCTGCATATGGATATAGTCTGTATATAGTCTATGTTGTTCTGCATAATCTGGGTAAACAGCTTGGCAAAGTGTGATGAAATTTAAGAAAATGCCAGAAGAGTAGGAAAATTGAGTTAGATATTGTGCCTCATCTCTAAAGAAACAGATTCTGGCACACCGCAATAAAACAACATATTCCTTCTAAAAAACGGATCTTGTAAAGTGGGACTTTAGAATGAAAAAGCATCCAAAATAGTGTCTGGCCTCTCAATCACTGTTGCACTCCTTTATGAATGCCAAGCTGGAAAGTAGCAGAAATGACAATAGATTTGAAACAAAAGAGATTTATTAAGCTCCTTGAGGATCATAGTGAATACGCCATATGGCATCCTTATGTTTCACTGAGTTTCATTGATGATGGTATGCAGGTTCAAAATTTGAAGATTAAAATCTAGAATTTAGAAAAAATGACTTGCAGATTCTGAGATGGTGAAGATCAAGCAAAAAGAGAAGCGAATAAAAACAATATTAAGAGTGAGCCAAAACGTGAAATTACAAATAAGACCCAAAAGAACATACTCCCATCAGAGGAGGCATGGGCGAGAATAGTTCCTCTTAATGAAGGAGAAAGAGACAAAGATCGAAAAGGGAACACAAATCACATTAAGTCTCTAACTTGGGAAAGGGGTAGATGAAGTGGGAAACCTTGATGGCAAGTAAGGCCTTCAATAAACTTAGGCATAACATTAAGAAAATATTCTATGAAAGCAGAAGAAAATAAGAATTAAATGTTTGACAGAAGCACTATTTAAGTAAAACATCAGACAGCAGGCACTCAAAGTCAGGAAAAAGCTTTCAGAAGAAATGCAAACTATATTCAGAGTTGTAACTTAGTCTTTTCTTTTTGTTTTGGTCACATCTCTGTTCCATAGAATAGATCATAGATTCATAAACTGTCAATTGGGTGTAACTCGAGTGGTTGTTAGGAAAAGCTGTTACCCTCCCTACCTGGGTTCAAATCCCACTTTGTGACATGTTTTCTCTTAGTGAGCCGATTGTTGATGAGCTATATATGATCTATTCATGAGTTGTTGACCTGGCCTTGTGCCCTAAAGAGTCTAGGGTTTACCCTGGGTACCATCCTCGTAATGAGGGGAAGTGCCTGGGTGGTTTCCCCCGGGATATGTTACCTGCCAAGAAAAGAAAAAATTACACTTGACGCTGCAAATCTCCATACTCTCACTAAATTTTTAGATATCTTTGCTGACCAGAGAGATTAGCTCCTAAACATGGAGATTTGCATCACTCCATATACAGACACAATACAAAGATGATTGGACAGATTATCTCATCAAACATGAGAATTTGTAGCACTTCATGTATATAAAGAATACAAAGATGAACTGTATAAGTCAAAACAGAAGTTTCCTTCTTCTGGTATTCATTATGAGTTAGCCTGAGACATGAATGTGATGCTAATTATATACTATAGCTCTTTAAAGATGAGAACTTTTTAACAACCAAGCTCTTTGAACTTTCATCCACGGGAACATGCCATAACAGCAAAATCATCATTACTAAACATGCAGGAAACCATTCAAATTTCAGAAGCTCTGCCCAATAGCTTTCTTGTGAGAAAAAATTTCATAACAAAATGTGAAGATGCAACTTACCAACTCATTTAGCAATCATTAAGACAAAGAAGCAGACTGTGTTTTAGGCTTACCCTGTTCACGTTTCGGAGAACCATCATCAAGTCGTTTGTTTGTGATATCATTTGGATCTAGTTTCATGTACTTCTTTCGAGTCTTTTTTTCCTCTTCAACCATCAAAGATTCATCATTTGCCCGACTTTTGCATTTTGATTTTAGCTTTATTTTATTGCTCACTGCTGCTCCTACCATACATGATTTCTTCCTATCTGCATGTAAAGTTTCGGCCCTTATGGTTCCCTGTATTTTCCCATTATCCCGTCCTGTCAATCTAGATTTCCCCCTAGCAACCACTTTTGCCTTTTCATTTTGCTTTTCACTAAACAAGCCTTTACTTCTGACATTCTGATTTTCATTAAACATGCCTTTACTTCTGGCATTCTGCTTTTCATTGCCTTTACTTCTGACACTCTGCTTTTCACTGAACAAGCCTTTACTTCTGACATTCTGCTTTTCACTAACATTCGGCTTTTCATTTAACAAATCTTTACTTCTGACATTCTGTTTTTCATTGAACAGGCCTTTACTTCTGACATTCTGACTTTTCATTGTGACAGATGCAGAACCCATTTTCCTTCCATCCTTTCTCCGCTGTGCTAAACCTAATACTCTGGCCATTTGATGGTCTGTCTTTAGACACAAACAAAGCAATAACTTCCAACTTACTACATATTTTTTGACATGATGCAATTTTACACACCAACATGGAATTCAGATACAGCTAACCTGCAGCACAACCAATCTCTCAAAAGATTATGAAACACGCCCAAGTATGGAACAAAAGCAAGTTGAATGGTGGTGTAATCGAGTCCATGCTCAAGCAATTCATGGGTAATGATATGTGACAAACTGTATTAAAAGCCATCAAATGTTTCTCGTGTGGATGATATGGAATACTTCATGCAGCACACTATTTTTTTAGCTTATTCCCCAAAAAACACAACAAAAAGCACATCCAGAATATGTAGTGAAGATTTTATTGGTAGAGGAATTGACTGAAACCTAACAAGAGAAAGAAACAAATTCGGTATATCATAATACTATTGCTCTAGCTGTAAATAATATAAGCACATGACAATATTAGTTTTATGGCTACATATTGAAGAGCCTCCTGTCCATTCTGCATATAAAGGAGCATCAACTTAGAAGACACACATGAACCTCTTAGGTGGTAAGTCACAATTAACCTCTCAAGTCTCTAAAGAAGCTTGACAGTTGAGTAAGAAGCAAAGATATTCTAACCGTAGCAAACCTAAGCTGTGGATTAATTGCTTAAAGCTTTCCAGTGAAAATATTCAAAAAAGCAACTTAAACAGACTAAGTTTTCCAAGCCTATGCAAACACTGCAAACATTAAGTGGATGTAAGAAGACCACCTGTGATTGTTTATATTATGGATGCTTATGTACATAAAGTTACAGCATGTTCCCCTCCTCATATAGTATCATTTATCTTGCTTTTATAAGGAAAGGTGAGTCACGCTGTCATTAGAAAATTGACTCAATTCAAACTCAGGTCATTATTTAAATTCCAAACTTTTGTGAGAGAAAAAGCTGAAAGATCTCTGTCGACCTTTTTCTTGTAATATGATAGCTATATATATTACTGCTATATTATCTGGAATATGATAAGTACTTTTACAAAAATAAACTTTCCCACTATGTACTGACACCGGATGTACTCTTCATTCCTATTGACCTACTTATTGTGGTCACTCATTGGAAATTAATAAAACTATCTTAACTTATATCTAAGAAATAAGTCTTATAATCTACTGCTGTGTTGATAGAACTGTCACATAATTAATAGATTGAAGAACAATGTCCCAATTGTCAGTGTATGGCACAATAAAGTCCATATAAGCTCCAAGTACCCCGATTTCCCCTTTGAAGTGCCAGATGGACCAAATGATCCCTACAAGGTAGCTAAGAACAGGTTTTGTGAAGACATAATCAGACGGATCTCAGGATGGGATCAGAACCACAACTGAACATCGTTGGATCAAACTGCATATCCTTATTAACACCACTTTATCAATGGGCAGGTGCTGATCGACACCTTGATATCAAACCGATAAGTGTCACCATCATGAAATGGGCATGTAGTTCAGTGGTAAAGCAGCCCATGAAGGTGTGGATTGCTGTCTCCAACAATAAGCAATCGATTTCATCTTCCCTGTGGCTGATTGCTACGTTCTGTGAGATAAGGGAGAGGTGGACGTTGGAGATAGCAATCCATAGCTTGATACCAGACGAATAAGGGGGGCCTCCATGAAGTAGGCATGTCGTTATGAGATAGAGCAGCACATCGAGCTGTGGATAACTATCTTCAACGATAGGCTATGAGTTTCCCCTTCACTGTGGACAATTGCTAAGTTTTGTGAGATAAGGGGGAGGGGGAAGTTGGATATAGCAATCTACATCTTCATATCAAACCAGTAAGAGTACCCATCATGAAATGCACATGTAGCTCAGTGTTAGAGCAGCCCATCAAGGTGTGAATTGCTTCTCCAATGTAGTTTATTGATTTCCCCTTTCCTATAGGCAGTTGCTAAGCTTTGTGAGAGAAGCGCAGGGGGGTTGGAGATAGCAATCCACACCTTGATATCGAACCGGCAAGGGTGTCCATCATGAAATGGGCATGTGGCTCAGTAGTAGAGTAGCCCATCAAGGTGTGGATTGCTATGTCCAATAATAGTAGAGTAGCCCATCAAGGTGTGGATTGCTATGTCCAATAATAGGCTGTCAACTTCCAATTCCTTGTGGGTGATTGATAAGTGTGATTGCTAAGTTTTGTGAGATGAGGAAAGGTGGGAGCTGTTGGAGATATCAATTCACACCTCGATCTTGCAAATGGGCATGTAGCTCAATGGTAGAACATCCCATCGAGGTGTGGATTGCTATCTCCAATAATAGGCTAGCGATTTCCCATTTTCTATGAGCAATGGCTATGTTCTACAAGATAAGGGGGAGGAGGATTGGAGATAGGAATCCACACTTGATATAAAACTGGTAAGGGTGCCCACCATAAAATGGCCATGTAGCTCAGTGGTAAAGCAAGGGGGTGAGGTGTGGATTGCTATCTCCAATAATAGGCTATTAATTTCCCATTCTCTATGGGTGATTGCTATGTTTTGTGAGATAAGAATGAGGAGGGTTGGAGATAGGAATTCGTGTTTGATATCAACTAGTAAGGGTGCCCATAGTAAAACGGCCTTGTAGCTCAATGGTAAAGCAAGGGGGTTGGAGGTAACAATCCACACCTTGATATTGAAAAATGAGGGTCCCATCATGAAATGGGCATGTAGCTCCTTGATATTGAAAAATGAGGGTCCCATCATGAAATGGGCATGTAGCTTAGTGGTAGAGCAGCCTATCAAGGCGTGCACTATGAATAGCTAACTCTGATAATAGGCCATTAATTACCCACTCTCTCTCTGTGGATAATTGCTAAGTTCTATGAGATATGGGGAAGAGGGTTGGACATAGCAATTTGCACCTTGACATCAAACCGATAAGGGCGCCCATTGTGAAATGGACATGTGGCTTAATAATAGAGCAGCCCATCATGGCGTGGATAGCTATCTCCAATAATAGGTTGTCGATTTCCCCTTCTCTATAGGCATTATAAAGTGGGGGTGGAGGCATTGGAAGTAGCAATCCACAACTTGATATCGAACTGAGAAGGGTGCCCATCATGAAATGGATATGTAGCTCAGTGGTAGAGAAACCCATCGAGTTGTGGGATCACTATCTCCAACAAAAGGCAACCAATTTCCCTTCTATTGGTATTATTTTGAGGACATATTTTATCTTCATTTTCCTCCCTTCTTGTTCTAGAACACCAACCCTCCTTTGACTACTAGACCAGCTCTACACTTAGACGTCGTGAACATTTGGGTACTTCACAATTTAGGCTGATAAAACCGAGGATTTGCTTTGTCTGGAGTTAAAATTGACAGCCGAGTTGAAAGCATATAACCTAGTTTGACAAGAGTGACCCTTTTTTTCCTTTCAAAGTGTTTTTTTTTTATTTCTTGATTTTTTTTCCTTTTCCTTTCAAAGTATTTTTTTTTCTAGAGCTGGTGAAGCTGTTTATTTTAATTTCTTCATTTTTTTTCCTTTCAAAGTATTTTTTTTTTCTTGAGCTGGTGAAGCTGAGGACACAAACATAGCTCAATTTATTAGGTACCCATATTTTCATTGTAGCTTGAAAGGTCCACATTGGCTGCTTACAAATTGCCGATCGTCATGGCTCCCCTGCTTGTGATTTAGCAATAGTTACCCTAATAACCCAAGGCAGTCTCTAAATCATTGTCCTTTTTCAAAAAGAAGCATTACAACAGGTCCAAAGAGGTCAGATGCCACTGGCCAGCTCGCACTGACGAGACAGCCCTTGCAAGGGGAACCACTTAACATAGTTGAACTTATGTTCAACTAAACTGCCATTATATGTTTATTCTTCCACCAAAATCACCCATTACTTGCAACTAGCTCTAAGTCGTGCCTCCGTGAAAATTGAACCCTGATAGGTGACCTAACATACCACCTTCTTCACCCCTGAATAGGTGACCTAACATACCACCTTCTTCACGCCTGAACCATGATAGATGACCTAACATACAACCTTCTTCACCCCTAAACCATGACAACATCGGCCGGTGACAAGCACGACCTTTTTTTTAACTGGCTTCCACTTATCATGATGTGCCCAGCATGCCTTACCCCATCTGGAGTGCAACCGACAACACTCAAATTGGATTTCTTCTGCTAACAAGCCGCGAATGGAATTCCATTCTGTCTAAAACGCCCAGGACTTGCACCAGTCCCCAACCACTGTTTCTTGTGTTGGCACATCCACAAGGGCAAGTTTGTCATTGGTACGAAGCGTCCCGCATTAACCGACCCCGCAAACCAGCGTTGACGGCATAAGCGACCTTGACAGTGCTATCTATTATCATTTCATTGCATGCTCAGGAAGGGTGTATTTATTTAGTTTTAGTTGGGAGCATCTTCTAACAGTTGGTCACCATTTCAAATCTCGCCATTTATAGAAACATAAAACGAACGACACCGAGATACGCAAGCTACTTTGCTTCGTGATTACTCTGGTTAACACGAAATACTCTGATGAGGTAAAGCAAAAAACATACTGCCAACCAAGGTAGACGAAAAAATAACAGGGTTCTGTAGTTGTTACCTCTATTATACAATAGACAACCATTCTCCTTAGCCTCCGGCGAAGAGCTGCGGCATTGTGATCATTGTGATCCCTTTCGGCGGCATAGGGCTGGCTTGAACTAAGGATTCTAGGCTTCTTGATTTTTTAAAAGTCTTTATGAGCTGTTAGAAATTCACATTTTAATGAGAAATAGTTACAATCCCCGCAGAAGTGTACTACCCTGGATGTGGATCATATAGGGCAGTTGATAGATTCTGATAGATTCAAAAATCACATTTGGACAGTAGTTACAATTGATCATCTTAACCCTAATAAATTAAATTAGGTAGAGTATAAGAAGAATGTTAATGTGAATTGAAATTGGAGATGGTAATATTACATGACAATTTTAAATTTAAAAATCACATGGAATAAAAATTATTGATTTGTTAAGACTAATTTAAAAGGAAGGAAAGAGATTTTATGGTAATATAAGTTATTTCAAAATGTTATGAGATAAGCATATTTAAGTGTGAAAGTGGATAAAAGATAAAAAAATTCAAACACTCACAAAAATTAAGATGGATCAACCTTATTTTATTTTATTCATATTAATTGTTAATTGTGGTATTTAAATATTTTTTATTTCTTTCCTTTTAATATTTGAAAATGAATGTCAATTTTTTTTTCATTTTATTTAGAAGTTCGAGAGACATGTTATACATCAACTTAGGTTTTAAGAGTATGTTGCATTTCTCGATGTAAGGAAGTTAAGATTAGCATGTTACATGAACCACCCTATTTTCTAGTGAGATTGATGGATTATTAAGCGATCAGGGTTCGATTGTTTGTATATTTTGTGCCATTTGAATGAGAAGTTTTTGAAATTTGAGGTTGGGTGAAAGTCTCAAACAAGTTCAGTGAAATAAATATTTTTATACTTATCATCTAAGTCGAAGAAAGTTCGTGCTATGTGAGTTGTAAAAAATGAGTGTTTCTTCGGGGTGGCAGGAGCGAGATGGGTCATCTATGACCCTGAAGGAAATCAAGAATTAACATATGCCTGGGGACTTGGCCTTGCAACCAACAATCAAGAAAAGGCTTGTGCATATTTTCAGGGTCTCTCCATCGCCATAAGTTTGGGAATAAGAGACATGATGATGATAGGAGACTCAAGGCTCGTAATCAAATCATTAATCTCACAAAAATTACCAAAAGACTCCAAGATCGCTTCAATCCTCTCTCACGTAACAAAGGTGTCAAAGAAGTTGGGAAAAGTAGCATTTCATCACATCCTCGGAGAGAATAAAATAGTGGCAGATGGTTTGGAAAATGAAGCAGTTATGTTATCCCTTGGCAAAATCAAGAAAATGGGGTTCTAGGTTTCACTTCCATACCCTAAGTCTTTACCCCCTCCCTATATGAGCATGTCAAATTCATATTTCAAGGTATTAGCGCTACAAATGCAGGCTTGGAGGTGCGCTCAAACCTCAAACATGGGAGTCATCAAATCACGTGGCTCTCCCATCAATCCATTACTTCTTTTGATTTGGAGTCTTCTAGAACATATGCAATGGTAAGGTGGGACTATTTCTCTCCTAGTCTAGAGCAAAGGTTTTGTGTCAAGGCTAGTCTCTAGCTAGCAAAACTAATCCTCCTCCTAGTTTTTGTTAGAAATAAAGAGATGTGCTCATTTTTCCATAGACAACATAGCAATATTGTCACCCAACCATAGGCACAAAGGCCAACCCCAAGCACCTTAACCTTGACAGACATAATAATTATGGAAGCAAACCCTAGAACCAATAGCCAAACAAAGTAGTGTACTTCTCTCCAAAGCTAGCGTACCAAACAAAGAATCCAAACCATAAGCAATGCAGAAAGTCCAAACCATAACCAAAGACCAAAAATCCCAATTGCAGTAGTTGCAGTTGCACTCCTTCTCCAAACTTGTGCATTGTTTCTGGTTTTCTAGGTAAGAGAGAGTGAACAAATGAGCCAAGACGACCTCTATTTATACTAATATGTCCAGTGACTTTTCTAGCTAGGTCGACCTGACTTTCTGGTAATTATATTTTTTGTTTATCTTTTTCTTGTGGATTCGATTTATATTTATGGAAGATTATCTTTTAATATTATTTATTCCGCTAGGCGGACTTCTCTTCTAGTGTTTCCACACATCTATTTAATGGTTCACTTGCTTCTGGAATATTCTATTCGTTCCAATAGATGTTGAAAGCCACGCCATGGGCTACAAGGACCATTCTTCAAATTCGGACATATGTCCTAGAAGAATGACTGTCCTGGACCATTTTCCCTCCGGCCACTGCTGTGAACTCGGGGAAAATGTCTCTCTTGTACCAATTTCACCACTCTGGTCACTACTGTGAACTCAGGGAGATGGACCATTCTTTTAATCCAGACATACATCCTAGAAGAATAGTTGTCCATGGTATATCAACAATCTATCAACCTGGACCATTTTCCACAGGGAGAATGTCTGTCCACCAACAATATTTCAACCTGGACCATCCTCCATAGGGAGGATGTCTGTCCACCAGCAATTTGTCAAGCCTAGACCATTCTCCTCCTGGAAAGTGGTTGTCCACCATCACACTAACTATCCATCTAGCTGGCAATCATCTCCAACACTAGTGATAGTCCCCATGGCAATCAGAACAATGTCATCTAATAGAACACAACTGTGTTTATCCATAGTAGTACACAACTACTACCCAATGGTACACAAACACTCATAGTAGCACGCGGCTACTAACCAGTGACACACAATCACTACCAGTGGATCACATCCACCATAATAGCATACAACTATTGTCCAGAGACATACAGTCTCCACAACAATCATA
>CBVK0101823327.1:0-27635 GCA_900067695.1 Picea abies | reverse complement strand
CTTGCTAAATAATAGAAACAACTTCATCCTAAATTGGTACACATACAACAGACTCATTTACTTAGCAAGGAGTTCGTTGAGCAAATCAAGGATATGGACCTAATCTAACACCCCCCTTAATGACTAAACTAGATACAATTTCAAGTTTATCTCTAAACTTGATAAATTTATCATCACTAAGTGTTTTTGTCATTATTTCAACAGTTTGTTTTGTCGTGGGACAATAATAAAGACAGATGTCTTCATTGTCAACTAACTGCCTAATGTAATGGTGATGAACTTCAATATGCTTAGTTTTAGCATGATAGACTAGATTCTTCAACATCTTGAGAACACTTTGATTGTCGCAGAAAAGTGAGGTCAGAGCTGTTTGGTCAAGTTGAAGATCAAGCAATATCTTTCATAACCACTTTGCCTCACAAGTTGTACGAACGACTACCTTGTATTTTGTTTCATTAGAGGATAAGGCAACTGTGAATTGTAGCTTACTCTGCCATGAAATTACCCGTAAACCAAAAGCGAACACATAACATGTTGTTGACTTCCTCGTATCAACTGATCCATCCCAATAAGAATTAGTATATCCTACCAGCATGAAGTTGACATATTTTTGATATAGAATGCCAAAGTCAAGAATCACTTTGACATATCATAGAAATCATTTTGCAACTTGCCAATGTACCTATTAAGGCTTAGATATGAATAAAGAAAGAGAACTCACTGCAAAATATAGATATGGTCAAGTAGCAGTAAGATAAATAAAACTATCTACCAATTGTCGATATCGTGACTCATTTATCGGTGGTGACTCATTATAAGTTGAGAGCTTTATCCCAACTTCCATAGGTGTAGATGTAGGATTACATTCAGTCATTTTGAATTTTTCTAAGAGAGCTATGGCATACTTGACTTGTGATACAAAAACAATATGATCACATTTCCAAAACTTTACACGTAAGCAATAATGAAGCATGCGTAAATTAGTAATTTCAAAAATAGAACAAATATCATATTTCACTTGTTGAATCATGTCATCATTTCTTTCGGTGATGGCAATATCATCAACATAGACAATTAGGATCCCTATGTCATCACCATTGTTTTTACATAGAGAGTGGCGCTTCATAATAGCTTTTTTTGAATCCATAATCTCTAAGTCATTGATCAAGTTTGAAATACCAAGTTCTAGGAGCCATACACAGACTTTACCAATCGACAAACTAGATGTTTCTTTTCAGGAAATACTTATGGTTGCATCATGTAAACCTCCTCATCCAAGTCTCCATTCAAGAAAGCACTTTTAGTGTCCATATAATATGCCTTCCATCCAAAATGAGAAACAATGGAGATAATCAGTCGAAAGGTTACCATCATTACAGTTTGAGCAAATGTTTCTTCATAATCTACCCCTTCCTCATGTGCATATCCTTTGGTGATAAGATGAGCTTTGTATTATAGCCAATGAATTTCTTCCCTAGAGGCAATGTTGATAGCACCCAAGTCTTGTTTCTCATCAATGCATCACATTCCACCTTCATGGAAGCTTCCCACTTAGGTTTTCTTTCGGCTTCTTCAAATGTGCCATGTTCAAATTCTTGCAAAACAACAAAAGTTAGAGAAAAATTTTCATGCTCACCAAGTCACCGCCTTGCATAATTTGTTGCCCCGGTTGTGTAGAACGACCTTCCATTGCCTTTGGAAATTCATCTTCCCACACATCATGCATCATGTTATAATACCACTTCGGTCTCTTATGTTGGCCTTCCTAATCTTGCCACAAAGAATCCTTCTCTTCTTCACTAGATTCCCCTATGGAGCTAGACTTCTCTTATGTTTCCAACTCTAAGCCTTGTTTGATTTCAACACTGGAACTTGTTCCTGAATCAATAACAGGTTCCCATACACTACTATCCATAGATTTACCATTATCAGAAAAGAACGGTATTTTCTCGTCTACGACAACATCTCTATTAATCACAATTTTGTTTGTAGAGACATCTAGTAGTTGGTATGCTTTAGATTGTTCACTATAGCCAACAAAAATATATACCTTGTTTTTTGCATCTAAGTTACTTCTCTTTTCCTTAGGAATATGTGCAAAAGCAATACAATTGAAACACAAAAATTACTTATAGAAGGTTTTTTTCCTAACCATGATTCCTTGGGAGTGATATCCTGCAAATCTTTACAAGGACTTATGTAAGGATGTAAACCACAATATTCATTGCTTTTGCCCAGTACTGATATGGTACATTACGGCTATACACCATGCACCTTTCCATCTCCATAACCATCCTATTCCTCCTTTCCATGACTCCATTTTGTTGTGGAGTGTATGGAGTAGTATATTTCCTATTTATACCTTCCCTTGTGCATAATTCCTTGAACTAAGTTGAGACAAACTCACCTCCATGATCAAATCTCAAACCTTTGACTTGTTTACTTGTTTGTTTCTTTACTAAAGATTTCCATGATACAAACTTTGAAAAAAAAACATGACTTCTTATTTAGACAATAAACCCACAATTTTTGTGAAAATTCATCAACCAATAGCAAGAAATACTTAGCTCCAGACATTGTAGGTGTCTTCATTGGACCATGCAGATCAACATGTACTAGGTCCAAAACTCCTTTGGCTGCCATGATTTATCAGTATCAAATGAATGTCGATGTTATTTTCCCATCTGATAGCATGTACATACATTCTGACATTCCTGAATGGAAGGAATACCATCCACCATATTAGTCTTACCGAGTACAAATAAAAAACTTATAGCTCAGGCGTCCATAACTTTCAAGCCAAAGTACACTGGTATTCTCTACCATAGCTAGTGCATGTGCCTTCATTATCTTTAAATCAACAAGTCTATACAATCCTTTTTCACCAATACCAACAACAATCAATTTGTTATCATGAAGAGTAGAAACCATACATTTGTTTCCTTGAAATTTTACACAAAGATTAGGATTCTTAGTTATCTCACTAATAGATAGCATATTTTTGTTTGTGTTAGGAACACATCGAACATTCTTGAAAGTATAACTTATAGTATTGTTCAATATGACACAAACATCCCCACATCATATAACATAATAAGTCCAATCATCACCCAAGGAAATAGATTCACTGCGACTCTGGTCTTCAATGGAATTTACATACCAGTGTCTGTGACATGTGTAGCGGCGAGATGCACCCAAGTCAAAATACCTGATTGTAGAATTGGTTGATCGATTATGTGATGCCACAAATGCAAAATTATTTGTTGCTTCTTATTCACCTTCTTCGGTAATATTGGCATGTATTGATTTCGATTGACGACTTGTCACATCATGCTTTCTTTTTTGACAATCTCTCTTCAAGTGTCCATTCTTATTACTGTAGTAACATCTAAATTATGCCCCCCTTGATGTGTTGTTAGTCCCTCTCACCCCAGTAATTCTTTTTTTTTCTTTTCCTTTGACCCGTGCGCTAAAGGCACTCTCTATAATGGATGAAATTGATGCTTCAGTCTGATCTAGCCTCCTTTCCTTATAAGACAGGAGTGTTGAAAACTTCTCAAACTTAAGTTCTTGGGTCTCCCCAAGAAGAAGCAAAGACTCAAAAAGTGAATCAAAAGATGACGGGAAGCTTCACATCACCAAAGATACCATATCTTCATCATCCATTAGCTTCTTGATTGTAGACAACTGATCACAAATATCCTTCAACTACAACAAATATTTAGAGACAAATCCTCCTTTCTGCAACTTAGTGGAAAACAAAAGATTTTTCATATATAATTCCCACCCAACTTATGATGCTTAATACTTGTTTTTGATATTTGTCCAGATAACAGATGCTACAATGGAATTTCTCACTTCAGGAACTAATATGTTTGTTAATGACAATTTGAGAAGTAATAAAGCATGTTTATGTCTTTTATCATAGTCTTCAAAATCATTATTTGGCCTTTGTTCTTTACCTAATATGATTTGATCAAGATCTCCAAACTCACTAATATTGAGTATCTTATGACTCCACGAGCTATAATTCTTTCCATTCAACTTTTCAAACTTCGAAAAGATTAAATGATGTAGATTGGCCATTTCTAACAAAAACGAACAATAATACCACAGAAACTATGTGATATGGAAGACTATACTTTAGTGAAGCTTACCAAAGGGCAAAAGCTTTGAATCTCCACACAATGGTTGAACAATACTTTCACTCTCCAAATCGTCCTAGGTTATCAACTCTTCAAACAACATAGTGCATCAATAGATCTTCTCTCTCGCACATTAGCGTCCTTTTCCTTTGTCCACAAGATTTCAAAGTTGTTGTCTTTGTAGTGTGCAACGGTGAGTTGTGCACTACACCTTCAAATGTCTGTCAGCTAGAAGACACCCTGGTCAAAGCTCAATCCAACAATTTGGATATTCGTGCTTTCATCCTTCCCAGTTCCACCATGGAAGGACTATCAAAAGGACGCAAGAGTGTTGATGATATTCTTGTTAACAATGAAGCATAATTTCGGCTTCTAGAAACCATTGTTTCAACTACCATTCTCGTCGTCTCCAGAAACTCTAGAAACCACTCCTAGCTACCACGACCATTGAAGTCAAAATGTGTAGAACTTTTCCACTTGATCTAGAATAGAGACACCAAGAAACTTCTTCGTTGTTGACCCAGGCATTTCTAGATTAAATTGTATTCTATATTTTTCTCACATCGAAGGGTCGAGACACTTAGAATTAAAAATACAAATACATGTAAAATCCCTCACCATTTGCATGGGTTGTAAGCTATTGAATGAGCAATTGCAATTGAATATAATTAAATATGATTTCTTACTCTGTTTTTCCTCCGATGTTCTCTCTATGTGTGTATTCTTTGTAATTTAGTTTATCTTTGTTCCTTTATCTCTGGTGGAATTTAAATTATTGTCTTGGAAATAAAGGGAATTTGCAAGGTTTCTTACACAATTTCTAGGTTGATATTAAGTGGGGCAATTCCATATCTGATTGAGTAAAATTGCAGGTAGTAGAAATCTCCATTGAAGATTGTGCAGAGGTATTGGGTGGTGAATACTGCAAAACCCCAACAACTGGTATCATAACTGTTCATTGGTCAAGGAGATTAGATCCACCAGAAGTGTCGTGGAACCAGGATTCAACCAAACAAGAGGCTTCCATTCTTCAGTCGATATGTTTGGTTGTAGGGTGAAGTTCTTAGTTTAGTCATCTACAAGAAAAGTCTAAGGCTTGAGGACAGATTTTTGGCTTACATATGCAAAGGCTTTGAAGTCCAACATCTCGGTCGGGCTAAGGAGAAATCCATTGAGAGTCAGAGTAGCGATATTATTGGAGTAGGGTCTAATTGAGCAAAGCTAGATCATTGCTTGAATTGGGCCTTGTTGAGGATGGAAACAACAATGCCAAATGATATGGAGAAGTTGAACGAGTCTAATGTTTCCCTCTGGAAGTTACAGATGGAGGATATACTGATTTTGAGGGATCAATATTTTCCAATCGAGGGAATAACAAAGAAACTCTCATCAATGACAAATGAAGATTGGCTCGAGCTAGACAGAAAGTCCATTGCCACAATTCGTCAGTGTCTAGTAAAGAATGTCTACTTAAATGTGGTCAGAGAGAAGACCACATAAGATCTATGACACAAGCTGCATGATCTATATGAGAAAAACATAACATTGAATAAGGTATTCTTGATGAAGAAATTATATGGTCTCAAGATGAAGGAGTGTGATTCAGTAGCATAACACTTAAATGATTTCAATATAATTACCATCCAACTCGCTTCTATTAAAATCGTACTGAATGATGAGATTAGTGCCATCTTACTGATGTGCTCTATGTCAGACAACTAAGAGAATCTGATTATAACTATCAGCACTTCGACACTTGTAGGAACCTTGAAGTTCAATGATGTTAGCAATAGCTTAATGAATGAGGAACTGTGATGTAAATCAATTATAAAAATACAAGGAGGAGAAGCTCTAACTCTAGTTTATCACGGGAGAAAAATTGATCGAAGCCATCAAGGGAATTCGAGGTCAAGAGGTAGATCGAAATTGAGAAGAGGTAGGATCACTTGTTATCACTATGGAAAACCAAGACATATGAAAAAGGAATGTTGAATATGGAAGCAAGAACAAAAGGATAAAAAAACATCTAGGACATCAACCAACACAAGTGAAGGTGAGACTATTGTTGTAGTTTCAGAGAACGAGGTTTTATTTATTATTTCAATGGAAGATGCATGTTTATACATCTCCAACTGTAATGTTGATTGGATTCTTGACTATGGGGCATCTCACCATGTAACCCCGAGTAAAGATTGTTGATTTTTCAATAAGCTAGGTTAAGCATGTAGTTCATTTCAATTTTTCATTTGTCTTAACCATAAACAATAATGTTGCAGCAACCAAGATCACAAGAAGAAACACCACGCTCAAGAACACAAGAAGTATCTTGGGAAACCCTTCTCAACAAGGGAATAAAACCTAGCCAAATCCTTTGCTATATTCTTCAAGAGAAATACCTTCACCACCAATAAGACTTAGCACACAAGAGGATGCTCAAACCCTAGAAGACTAGCGCCCAAGAGAGGTGCACACTTTTCCCAAGAAGATGTACTTGCTGAAATTTCCAAACTTGTGTGAAGGATATTATTACACAATGGGGAATCTTCCTTTACTTATATTAGAATTGTCCTATCAAAATAAGTGTTCATTGGCACAACAAGGCCGACCTCTCTAAGCTTATAATATAATTAATATCAACCCTATTAATTATCTTTTACATTAATTACTAATCACATTAAAGTGGGGTCGACCTGTACCCTTTACATTACAATTAGGGTTAGAGGCAGGTCTGACTCTTGAACAATATAGCAAGGGATTTTATACACCCATTAGTGCTCATCCACTAGGGGCACATCCATAGGGATGTTCATATCTCTAGCCCACTGCATTACACAAAATAACCACTTCTTCACACATTCACCTGTGCTCGTCCACTCAATAGATCTTCTTTCCCACTGCATTACACAGGAGAGTCATCTAGAGTTTCTCGTCAACTCTTCAGCTCAGAGAAGGCTAATACATCATCTTCATTTTTGTTCTCATGATGATGCACCCAACACTTTGGGGTTTCACACGTTCACCTTGTGCTCAACCACATGTACGTCCAACTCTACAGATCACTTTTCTCACTTTGTTAATCTGGAGTTCTTCTCAACTCTCTGTATGGAGGAGGTCATCTCTACGTTCCAACTCTGTCTCAGATAGGAACCACACACCCTTCTCAAGGGCTTTCTCTCAGGTTTGTAAGCTGGAGAAAGTCTCACATAGATGCAATGATCCACATCTCACAGGTTTGTAAGTTGGAGAATGTATCACATAACTGCAATCATCAACACTCCCTCTCAACTAGGGAGGCATTTTCCACCAGGCCAAGTCTCTCTCGGAAATACTCGAACTTTGTCTTGGCAAGTGATTTGGTGAAGATATCTGCGATCTGTTCATGGGTAGGAAGATACTGCATGTGTATTGTTTTCCTCTGCACCCTGTCTCTGATATAGTGGTACTTTATTTCAATGTGTTTCGATCTATCATGAAATATCGAGTTCTCTGAGAGCTTTACACAACTCTGGTTATCACAATGAATAGTGATAGGATCCATCTCATGATCGAACAAGTCAGTCAGAAGTTTGTGAAGCCACATTGCTTCACGAACTGCCACACTCAATGCAATGTACTCTACCTCTGTGGTTCTCAATGCTATAGAGATTTGTTTTCTACTGCACCAGGAAACCATGGTCGATCCTAAGGTGAAGCAACAACCAGAGGTGCTCCTTTTGTCTACTGCACTTCCTGCCCAATCTGCATCGGCATATCCTTGCAGGCTCAAGTCCACATTGGATGCATATCTCAGAACATAGCCAATTGTGCCACGTAATTATCTCAATACACATTTTGCAACTATCTAATGTGTATATTTTGGTTGACTCATAAACTGGCGAAGCACATTTACTACATAGAAAGTGTCTGGTTTGGTTTTAACTAGGTACATCATAGATCCAATCAATTGTCGGTACAAGTGTGGATCTACATCTCCTGAATCAATATCACTCAATTTCTTTAGATCCATTACCATTGGAGTAGGCATGGATTTGCATTTTGTCATACTGAACTTTTTCAGTATCTCCATAGTATATTTTCCTTGACTTAGGAAATTCTCATCTGTTCTCTGCCATACTTCTAGTCCCAAGAAATAATGCATCAAGCCCAAATCCTTCATTTCAAATTTAGTAGTCAATGCTTGTTTGCATTCAACAAGGAGTCTCTCTGAACCGGTGAGGAAAAGATCGTCCACATATAAGACCAAAATCATACACTCATTGCCATCAGTGTGATAATACAAGTTTGGATCAACAACACTTTTGTTGAAGCCCAAACTCATCAGAAATCCATCCATTTTCTCGTACCAAGCACGTGGTGCTTTCTTTAGACCATATAGGGATTTCTTCAACCTGCATACATGAGATTTTTTGTTGTGTACAATGAAACCTTCTATCTGCTGAATATAAACTTCTTCCTCAATTTCACCATTGAGGAAAGTTTTTTTTACATCCATCTGGTGTAGCTTCCAACCCATGGATGCAGCTAGTGCAATGATAGATTGGATGGAGGTATATTTGGATATTGGTGCAATGAAACCTTCTATCTGATGAATATAAACTTCTTCCTCAATTTCACCATTGAGAAAAGTTTTTTTTACATCCATATGGTGTAGCTTCCAACCCATGGATGCAGCTAGTGCAATGATAGATTGGATGGAGGTATATTTTCATAGTCATCTCCCTCTATTTTTGAAAACCCTCTGGCCACAAATCTTGCTTTGTATTTTTCAATGCTTCCATCAGCAGCATGCTTGATTTTGTAAATCCATTTGGAAGTCACTACGGAATTTCCCTCTGGTCTTGGAACAACATCCCATACATCATTTTTTAATATAGATTGATATTCTTCAGTCATGGCATCTTGCCATACTTGTTCACCTGAAGCTTCTCCATGACAAGTTGGCTCTGAGTCAATAATGTGGGTCATTGTTAAAAGGTAGCTTGAGAATCTCTTTGGTCTCTTGTTTTCTCTGGTTGTTCCTTGTGGGGCTTTATGCCCTTCTGCTTCTTGTAGAGTTTATTGGGCCCAAGCAGGCCTTTTATGTCCAACTGTAATGTCTCTGGGTATGTTGCTTGGAGGAACTGAATCCGCTGGAGCAACTGGATCAACTAGATCTATTAGTTCATCTGGAATAATATTTGTCTCCCTTTAAACTGCTGAAGGGGGAGAAGGTATTGTTTCACTATCAATTTCCATATGAGCTTCTCTAGATTTCTGGAAGGCTACTTCTTCTTCAAAAGTAACATCTCTTCTTACTTCAATTTGTCTTTGACAAGGAATGTAGATTTGACATGCTTTTGAGGATTCATTGTATCCTACAAATGTGCCCTTTCTTCCTAAAGGTTCTAGTTTGGATCTCTTTTCTTTGGGTACATGAAGATATACTGGACGTCCAAATATTCTGAAGTGTCTGATCTCAGACTTCACTTTGGTGAATGCTTCTTCTGGTGTAACGTTCTTCAGGATCTTATGAGGACTTCGGTTTTGAACATATACTGTTGTCATACATGTTTCTGCCCATATATTGATGTCATACATGCTTTTGCCCATATATTGTTGTCATACATGCTTTTTCCCATGCTTTAGTTGCCTCAATAATAGTTTTTTTTTTCCTTTCAGCTACCCCATTTTGTTGAGGGTTGGAAGGAACTATGAACTCCCTCTTGATTCTTGCTTCAATACAAAAACTGTTGAATTCTTTTGAGGTGTATTCACCTCTATTATCTGATCTTAATATTTTGATTTTTCTTCCGGTTTGGTTCTCAATCTGAGCTTTGAATTCTTGAAATTTTGCAAGGACTCCATCCTTGTTATTTAGAAATTAAATCCAAGTTTTCCTGGAGTGATCATCTATGAAAAGTACATAGTATAAGTACCCATTTAGAGATGCAACAGTCATTGGTCCACATAAGTCTGAATGTATCAAGTCCAAGATCTCCTTGGATCTATTGTCACTACTTGGAAAGGATCCTTTAACATTTTTTCCAAGGGCACAACCTTTGCAGCCACCTTTATGCTGAATATGTATCTTTGGTAGACCTGTTACCGTTTTCCCTAGAGCTGGAAGAGCTCTATAATGAATGTGAGCAAGTTTTCTATGCCATAACTCACTCGAGCTGATAATGTTGTGTAATAAGGCTTGGACTGGTTTGATGGTCATTTTGTACAAGTTGTTTTCTCGGACACTAATTACCTTGGAAGAGCTTATATGAGAGTATTTGTGCCATGCAAGAACTCTTCCTTCTGAGAAAGTAATTTTGTAGCCTTTCTCTTCCAAGGCTGAAATAGAGACAATGTTTCTCTTCATTCTGGGTACATATAGTACTTATTCTAATTTAAGTTGCATATCTGAATCTAGTTGGAAGGTAGAAGTTCCAACTCCTCTCACATTATATCTAGCATCATCTCCAAGAACAACATGTAGATGTGTCTCTTTCTCAATGAAATGTGTTAGATGATTTCTAAGATCGGTCATGTGCCTGGAGGCACCATTGTCAATTAGCCAAGTATTGTCATTGATAGGGACCATACCTGAGAGTGTTGAGATGTTCATGTATTCATTTCTTTGAGCTCTTTTCTTCCTGGAACTGAGCTTGCTTGAATCATCAAGCTTACCTATCATCATGATTTTGCTCATCTTCACAAACCCTTGTCAACTAGGCTAGAAAACTTAACGGCTAGGCTAGGCTAGCACTTTTAGGTTTTGTTGGGCTTATGATTGCCAACAATAAGCCTTGAGAAATATGATACCCCTGGTAAGCTGAAGAGCTTCTTCAAGGAGTTGCAGAAATACAATTCTGAACTTTTTTGCAGAAATTGGCGAAACCCTAGAAACCATAGGGCCAAAAAAAATCAAAATGCTCGGAAATGCAATATGAGACTTGTTGGATGTGCATTAAAGGAGGGCATACACACCTATGTCCTTTTTAGCCCCAATGTCCAAGTTTTAAGTGTTGAAAACCCTCAGAAGAGTAGGTCGTACATAATTTTTGGAAACCCTGGGAGGGTCGTACGGTTTCTGCAAAAGTGAGAGAGAATGGATGGAAAGTGTTTGTGCAATGGGATCTTCAAGATATATGCTTTGATACCATGTTGATTTTTCAATAAGATAGGTTAAACATGTAGTTCATTTCAATTTTGCATTTGTCTTAACCATAAATAATAATGTTGCAACAACCAAGATCACAAGAAGAAACACCATGCACAAGAACATAAGAAGTATCCTGGGAAACCCTTCTCAACAAGGGAAGAAAACCCAACCAAATCCTTTGCTATATTCTTTAAGAGAAATACCTTCACCACCAATAAGAATTAACACACAAGAGGGTGCTCAAACCCTAGAAGACTAGCGCCCAAGAGAGGTGCACACTTTTCCCAAGAAGATGTACTTGCTAAAATTTCCAAACTTGTGTGAATGATATTATTCCACAATGGGGAATATTCCTTTACTTATATTAGACTTGTCCTATCAACATAAGTGTCTATTGGCACAACAGGGCCGAGCTCTCTAAGCTTATAATATAATTAATATCAACCAAATTAATTATCTTTTACATTAATTACTAATCACATTAAAGTGGGGTCGACTTGTACCCTTTACATTACAATTAGGGTTACAGACAGGTCTGACTCTTGAACAATATAGCAAGGGATCTTATACACCCACTAGTGCTCATCTACTAGGGGCACATCCATAGGGATGTCCATATCTTTGGCTCACTGCATTACACAGAAGAACCAATTCTTCACACGTTCACCTATGCTCGTCCACATGCACATCCACTCAACAAATCTTCTTTCCCACTGCATTACACATGAGAGTCGTCTGGAGTTTCTCGTCAACTCTTCAGCTCAGAGGAGGCTAATACATCATCTTCATTTATGTTCTCATGACAATGCACCCAACACTTTGGGATTTCACACGTTCACCTTGTGCTCAACCACAACTACGTCCAACTCTGCAGATCACTTGTCTCACTGTGTTAATATGGAGTTGTTCTCAACTCTCTCTATGGAGGAGGTCATCTCTATGTTCCAGCTATGTCTCAGATAGGAACCACACACCCTTCTCAGGGGATTTCTCGTAGGTTTGTAAGCTGGAGAAAGCCTCACATAGATGCAATGATCCACATGTCACAAGTTTGTAAGCTGGAGAATGTCTCACATAGTTGTAATCATCAACAAAGATAACTTTGTTGCATATAGTTCTGGTGATTATGGTAAAGTGCATTTGGGAAATAATCACTTTTGCAACATTATTGGAGTGGGATATGTCCAGATCAGGACAAAGGAGGGACAACATATCTTATTGAAACAAGTTAGGCACGTTCTAGAGATGTGTATGAGTGTGATCTTTGTAGGACGATTGGATGATGAAGGTTGTTCCACAAGCTTTGGAAAAGGTGGCTGGAAAATTAGTAAAGGGGCATTGCTCATGGCTAAAGGATCCAAGACATGAATGTTGTATACATTAAGAACAATAATAGTGAAATTAGACGTGGTTGTTGTTGCAAGAGAAGAAATATCAACATATTTGTGGCATAAGCATCTAGGTCACATGAGCGAGAAGGGTCTCAAAATCATTGTTGGCAAAAATTTGCTTCTATGTTTGAAATCCTATAATATTGGTCTTTGTGAGAATTGTATCTATGGTAGGAAACAAAGGATTTCATTTATTAGAAGTGGTCGTGAACGAAGAACAAATTTGTTAGAATTGATACATTATGATGTGTTTGGGCCAATAAACATTAAGTCATTAGGAGGAGCCTCATGCTTTGTCACATTTATAGATGATGCATCTAGGAAGGTTTGGGCCTACCCTATGAAAATCAAAGGCGAGGTACTCGAGAGATTTCAGAAGTGGCATGTTGTTGTTGGAAGAGAAAATATCAATTTCTCAAGTGTTTGAGGACAAATAACAGTGGGGAGTATTGTTCCAACACATTCAAAGAGTATTGTAACAGGTTTGGCGTAAAGCATGAGAAGATCATTCCTCTTACTCCTAAACATAATGGTACTGCAAAAAGAATGAATCAAACTATCATGGAGAAGGTGAGAAGTATGTTGTCAAATTTTGGATTGAAGAAGCATTTTTGGGCAGAAGCAGTAAAGACAGTGTGCTACTTGATAAATCCATCTCCTACTACAACTTTGGATGGTGGCATTCCTGAGGAAGTTTGTACCAGTAAAAAGGTAAATTATTCTCACCTAAAGGTCTTTGGATGTGAAGCATTTGTGCACATTACCAAAGAGAATATAACTAAGCTAGACGATAAATCCATGAAGTGTATTTTTTTGGGATATGTGGATGGTGAGTTTGGTTACCGATTGTGGGATCCAATTAACAATAATGCTATTCGAAGCAAGGATGTCATATTCAATGAGTTAGAGATGTTTAAGAAGTCTTAAGGTAATATGGAGGTCAAGAAAGTTGTTGACAAGTTTGTTAAACAACAAATTGATACTTCACCGTTGCAAGAAAATGAGTAACATATTCAAGAGCAAGTTGAGCAACAAATGAAAGATGATGAACAACAACAAGAAGAAATTGTACAACAACCATTGCAAGAAGTCCAACTTGAAAATGCACCACCACAAGTGGCCCGTAGATATACTAAGCCTCACAAGCCTTCACAAAGGTATCCTCCCTCAAATTGTATTTTATTGACTAATGAAGGTGAACCTGATTGTTTTTAGGAGGCTTCTAAAGTTGAGAACAACAAAGAATGGAAGAAAGCAATGGATGAAGCACGAAGGAAGAAATGGGGTTCTTGTTGGAAAATGAAACTTGGGAGTTGGTGAAGCTTCCAAAAGGAAGAAAATCCCTACAAAACAAATGGGTGTATAGGATTAAGCATGAGGGAGAAGGGAAAAGGGAAATATATAAGGCAAGGTTGATGGTGAAAGTATTTGCTCAAAAGGAAGGTATTGACTTCACTAAAATATTTTCTTCTGTTGTTAACATGTCATCCATTAGAATTATTCTTGGTCTTCCTCTTGCTTTAGATTTGGAGTGCGAACAATTAAATGTAAAGACAACCTTCCTTCATGGTGAATTGGAAGAAGAGATCTATATGGAGCACCCATAAGGCTTCAAAATAGAAGGTAAAGAAAACTTGGTTTGCAAATCGAAGAAGAGCCTTTATGGATTGAACCAGACACCTCGTGAGTGGTATAAGAAATTTGATTCAGTTATGTCGGAACATGGTTTTAAAAGACTAGAGGTTGATCCTTGTGTCTACATCAAGAGGTATGGCTAAGAAAAGTACATTATATTATTTTTATATGTGGATGACATGTTAGTGATTGGGCATGATAAGAATATGATTAACAAGTTGAAAAGGAATTATGCAGCCAATTTGTAATGAAAGATCTAGGTCCAACACAACAAATACTGAGCATGAAGATAATATGTGACAAAAAGGAGAGAAAATTGTGGTTGTCACAAGATAAATACATTGAGAAGGTGCTTGATAGATTCAATATGAAGGATGCCAAGCCAATCAATACACCCTTTGCAACCCACTTACAACCAAGTATTGATTTGTGCCCTTGTGATGACAATGAGAAGGAGGAAATGAGTAAAATTCCTTATGCTTTAGCAATTGGTAGTTTGATGTATGTCATGGTATGTAATCGACCAGATATTGCATATCTGGGAAAACAACATTAGCAAGCGGTAAAGTGAATTTTGAGGTATCTCAAGGGTACTAGTCATTATTCTCTATGTTTTGGTAATAATGATGTTGTTCTTGATGGTTATGTAGATGTATATATGACTGGAGATGTGGACACTAGAAAGTCCACCACTTGCAAGTGAAACAGTGCCTTGGATGTCTAGACTACAAAAAGTAGTAGCCCTCTCCACAACAAAGGTAGAATTCATAGCTACAACATAAAATTCCAAAGAGATGTTGTGGATGCAAAGATTCCTACGAGAGATGGGAATAAAACAAAACAATTATGTTTTGAATTATGACAATCAGAGTGCCATTCATTTAGAAAAAACCCAACATATCATTCAAAGACCAAGCATATTGACATCGGGTACCATTGGATTCAACATGTATTGGAGGAAGGGAATTTTAACTTGGAAAAGATCCATACAGATGAGAACCTTGCTGATATGCTTACTAAAATTCTGCCAAGAGACCAAAAAGCATTGTGTCGAAGCTTGGCAGGCCCCAGGGTGACTTGATGAGCAGGTTTGGGCAAGGATCAACAATTGTAGTTTATTATCCAAGAGCCTTCGTTTAGATTCAAGTGGGAGAGTGTTAACAATGAAACATAATTTCAACTTCTAGAAACCGTTGTTTCAACTACCATGCCCGTCGTCTCTAGAAACTCTAGAAACCATTGCTAGCTACCATGACCATTGAATTCAAAACGTGTAGAACTTTCCCTTTGATCTAGAATAGAGACGCCTAGAAACTTCTTTGTCGCTTACCCATGCGTTTATAGATTAAATTGTTTTCTAGAATTTTCTCACATCGAAGGGTCGAGACGCTCAAAATTAAAACTATAAATACATGTAAAATTCCTCGCCATTTGTAGGGGTTGTAAGCTATTGAATGAGCAATTGCAATTGAATATAATTAAATACGATTTCTTACTATGTTTTTCCTCCTCTGTTTTCTCTACATGTGTATTGTTTGTAATTTAGTTTATCTTTGTTCCTTTATCTCTAGTCGCATTAAAATTGTTGTCCTGGAAATAAAGGGAATTTGCAGGCTTTCTTACATGATTTCCAGGTCGAGATTGAGTGGGGCGATTCCGTATCTGACTGAGTAAAATTATAGGTTGTAGCAATCTCAATTGAAGATTTTGTAGAGGTTTTGGGCGGTGAATATTGCAAAATCCCAACAATTTTCGCCATGTAGAAGTAACAATGGGAAACATGATCCATGAAAAAGAATAGAGATCCAATTCATGAGATCCTTAAGATTATCTATGGAATTAGATACTGCCCAAAATGACTTTAGTGGGGAGAATCGGTTGGTTGTTGTACGATTTTCCCATGAGCAACACCAATACTCATTCAAGCTCCATCATCACTTTGTCGAGTGCTCCTTACCCCACATCCTAACACATTGGCATACCACAAGAGCTATTTTGTACAACGCCTCATATTTCAATGGTGACTCCTATGTCAAATCTATGATGGTCGAGATGTTGTTTTGATTTGATAAGAAGAACCACCTACTCCACCATGTTTCCCTCCTTTTACTCTAGATCGATGACCTTCTGCCTCCTCAGGGTCTTCAAGAGCAGAACATTGAAGATGTAGACACAATTTGCAGACTCTTCCAATCGACTCCTTCATGGGTAGACACAAAGGGTAAGCATATCTCTACAACTATTGAGCAACATCTTCACTTCACTGAATAATAACATCCTTAATCAAAGCCTTCTTCACTGTACAATAGTCTCCTCAACCGGAGCATGATGATCAAGCGATTGTCTCTAATACCATGAAAGGATAAACAAAAGATTAATTATATTCACCAGCTCTATTGTACATTGCAAATCAACTCTGTTATATAACCAAAGACTCATACTCAAAATCTGTAACAGTATAATAATTACTTGCTAAATAATAGAAACAACTTCATCCTAAATTGACACACATACAACAAACTCATTTGCTTAGTAGCAAGTTTGTTGAGTAAATCAAGGATAAGTATATAATCTAACAAAGATGAATATCTATAATATTGGTGATGTCTTCTTGCAATTGTGATGACTAATGTATCAAACTCCAATGCATATATGAATACGGTAATTGAGAAAACAAAAAGTGAGTAATGATTCCATTAACAATTTTGAAAAGGTGTTTCCCTCCATGAAAATCTAAACCTCTCCCTCCATATACCCACCTCACCCCCAACCAAAAACCAGAGCAAGACTTATTATGAATTTAAATTAAAAGTGGTAGTGTTATGGTGGTTAATCTCGTCTTTGTGGTGACCCTTTTAAGGGAACTTTATAGTTTGGTTGGGTTATACTTGTAAATGCTTAATAGTCAATCTATATTCACATGGGTTATTAGTGAGGCCCTAATAATCACACATCTTAGGTTTGGAGCTATGTCTAATCTACCTAACACACATATATAAGAGATATGTAAATCCCATTGTAATCATCTAAGACATGTCATTTGATACATATAATTTGATCATTGTACACATTTGCATATTATTATTTATAACATATGGTGTTCTTGTGTGTATTAAGTAATCTTATTGACTATTCTTAAGTTCAATTGAAATGTTGTCATTGTTAATCTAACATGATATCAAAGCAGGGATCATGGGCCTACACAAAGTGATTATGCCTGAAACTTGCATTCTAAAATTATGAGTGTGACTCTTAGGTGTGGCATGTGAAGCTTGAGTGAATCTTGAACCCCCATGTTTAAACGTGGGCTAAGTTTAATGGACATGATTTTGTTATCGAAGCTACATCAACTCTATACTATTTTTTTTTTTGTGACTCAAGGCCTAACATAAGACTAATGAAGTCAATCTCAAGGTCAAAACCCATGAACTCCTTAAAACCACCGCAACCCATGTCTATTATGCAATGCAACTCATTTTTCTTAACCTTGTGTAGCTCACATCAATGCTCATGTAGTCATGCATGGTCTTCACGATGTGTATTTTTTTTTAGCTTTGATGCATCATATTTGAGGTATTATAGGTTTTGTCGTCTTGTCCCTAACACGTTCATTTGACATATTTCCATTAGCTCAACACAACGATAATACCGTGTAAATTACCTATTGTGTGGGTGTATTTACATGAGTTTCTCACTTGTCTTTTGGGTTTCACACACCTCCCATTTAACTATGGTCTCCAACATAGTTACTTACGTGACAAGAACTATCGAAAGTTCTCTTTTTTTAGAGGTCGCATTTGGTGGTTGTTTCTACCCTTGTTTCAAAAGTGATACTCCATAATCATCATTTTTTAGGTAGTTTTTTGACATTTCAAATCTTCTTAAAGACAAAGTATCTAATTTTTTTAAATGTTGTTTTTTTCAATTTTTTTAATATGTTTATTTTTTTAATGATGTTATTTCCTTTTTTTTTTTTTTTAATTAATGATGTTATTTCCTTTTTTTTTTTTTTTCAATTTTTGTATATGTATTTTTAACCAAAAATTGACATTTTTAACATTATTAAAAATGCTACGTGAAATTTATTTTTAAAAATTTTCAATTTTATCTAATAATATAGACTCTTAATTATTTTAGGATTCATTCATTTTAAATTAAAAATTAAAATATTGTTTTTGAAATACACTATGATAAATGTATGATAAATGTAGTTAAATAACATTACTTCAAAACATTTAACAAAAATATATAAAAATGTATTGATTTAAAAAATTTATGTTTAAAATGTCATTTTAAATAAAGCACTTTTATACTTAAAATGAAAAAAAAATATTTAATGTTATTTTCCTTGAGATAATAATTTAAATAAAAATGAAAGCCCCAAATAATCTATGTAATATGGTAAAAGAATATATTAAAAAGATTAAAAAAAAAACAAGGTATAGATATTTTTAATATAAAATTTCAAAATCCAAAACTTTACAAATATATGTAATTAATAATATGTCAAATTGAACATGTTTTTCAAGGACATTTTAAAACTAGTTATTGATATTGAATATGTCAAATTCATCATTTCAACAGGTACACATTCATTTTTAGGGGCTTGACTTTCGTCTTGGACATCATTTGCTTTTTCATCGAATCTTCTATGTATGCAAATTGTCCAAAGTGATCATTTTCAAATAATCCTTTGAATAATGGTTGAAACTCCTCTAACATTTTTGACAATTTTGATGCAATAAAATCTCATTTCTTCAAACCAACTTCTCACATTTCATATGGGAGAACTTTAATAGCATTGATCATCTGCTTAATAAAATTGCATTGTAATGTATTTAATATGGATATGCAATTTCTTCCTTTTTGTTAAAGCATGTTATTATTGTACCGAATCATCAAACATGGAAAATTAATTAAGCAAAATATCATAAATAAATATAAATAAATAAAATAAAGATTGAAGTATGCTCTCATATATATTTTATCATAAATTTTCCCGAGAAAAACTTCAAAGCCAGTCTCCTTCACTTGAAAATGTACCTACAAAACAATTAACCTATGCTTGTGGTTTTTCATAAATGTTTACAATCTTTCCATTCAAATAATTTTTCTCATATGTTCACTTTCTAACCACAACATTATAAGTCAATAATTGATTTGATTGTCTCCATCTTTTTCATTGATAATAATATGATCATAATAATCTTCTTGTTTTCAACATGAAATATGTATGCTTTCAACATCACTCATAAATAGATTATTATTAGAGTTGTGAATATTAAGTTTTTCCCTCTAACATACGTAAGCAAGTGCAACAGACTGCGATATACTGCCTTCGAAGATAATAAAAGAAATTTTACTCAAATCTATGTAAACTTACCGAGTTTTCTTTGCCTTTGAGATTTCCCATTCCCCTCAGAGGGTGTGCGAGTGCTTTAGCTCATTCCTATAATTAAAATATGTCATTTCAAAAAAACCTAAATTTATTTTGGAGCCCAACGTTTCTATCATATGTCTCCATAAGCAACTGGTTTTTTGAATAGCAGTTTTTAGTATATAGTGGAGGTTTTGCGTTCGTAGAGATTGTCCTAACAAGTTTAACCGTATGCCAAATCACATCTGCCAAAAAAACGAATGGGAGTCTGTCCCACCAATGTCGATGCCCAAACAAGCCTGCCACCAGATCCATTGGGTTTCTAACCCCGTAGCTATCAATTAACTTACCAAAATAATTAAAAATGGTTTCATAACTACACATTTGGAAAAATAAGAAAAGAAAATAAAAAATAGTCTTATTTCATAGGTCAATGGTAACTTACCAAATGAATTAAAAATGGTTTCATAACTACATATTTGGAAAAATAAGAAAAGAAAATAATAAAAAGAGTCTTATTTCATAGGTCAATGGATTCATTTCATGTGACTTGGTTTATATAGAATTGATGGGTAAAGTGTCTACATTCAATGTGTTTTGGGAGTTGTGAAAGGGGGCTAATTCAATATGAACATATGTATGGTTTTTATTTTATATTTGTTATAAAATTATTTTATCAATAGAGTTTTTTTTTTCCCGGAAGAAATTAACTCAATTTTATAAGAATTATAAAATCATTTACAATCGTTGAGTAGAATCCAACGCCAATTCCGTTCTAAAAACAGATTGGACAGAGTCTTTCAAAGAAAAAATCAAAACTGTCAGGTAGCAACAGGAAGGCAAATATCAGTCAATGGGCATGAACAGGAATCCCAGAACTAAAACCACCGACTCTTCTCCTGCTCTGACAACAACAACAAAGGCAGAGCTAACAGCGCATCAAAAGGAGGCAGCCACCAATACCCCACGAAGAATCAGAAAACAAAAAGCATCCAGTGCTCCCCGGCTCATCAAAGAGAGACAGTCACCAATACCACACGAACAGGCAGAAAGACAAGTCAACATCCAGTGTTCAAAGAACAAATCTCAATGAAGGGCGAAATTGTCATTGAGGTTCAAAAAGATTGTAGGAGGTAGTCAGACTCTCCAGATCTCTGTCACAGTGGAAGATAGATAATCTGCCAATCACTTGTTTAAGAGAACGCTTCGAAAGTGCATCTGCCTCAGAATTGAAGGATCTGGGAAGATGACGGAAGGTGATGTCGGAGAAGGAGAGGGCCAGCTGTTGCGTTTTTTGTTTCCATCCTTCCACATGGATGGATTGAAGACTACTCTTGTTGTTGATCTAGTCAATGATTACTTTCAAGTCACCTATAACATGTAGATGATTTAGGTACCAACATGAAGCAATCATAAGAGTGGCCCATAAGCCCAAGAGCTCAGCCTTGGTGTTCGATCCCCTGCCACAATTTAGGAACCACTTAGTTGTCCGCTGCGAGTGGGATTTGAAGGTGCCTCCAGCACCACAACAAGAGCCTGTGGACAGAGCCGCTCCATAAAAAAAAGCCACCGAGTAACCTTCTGGCAGGAAAGTATCCACCGCTTTAAAAGTAAGTGTCTTGACGGTAGTCTGCTTCCACTGAAAAGAGGCCAGCGTTCTGTAAAAGACCGCCTGAAGGGAGGGAGAGGCGTCCTAAAAAAGGACCCTATTACGTTCAATCCAAACTTGCCAGCAAACGAAGATAGCCAGCGAAGGAGGAGCTGTTTGGACATTGAACCAGGAGGAGAAACACTCCAAAAAGGTGTCTCCATTCAATAGAGTTGTACCTTATAAGAAAGTGACACTCATATATAGTCATGTCAAAATTAATTTCAAACCTCGAATGAAGTGAAGGTTGCAATAACACTATCAATTTATTGACCAATCAAAGGTCATAAAAATACTAATTTTGTTATATTGAAAAATAATTTTTTTTATTTGTTATGTTCAACATTAAAATTTATAAACATTTTTTAAGTCAACATAAAACTAATATGAAAGTCAATGCTAACTCATTGCTATATACTACCTCCGTCCGACAGTATAATAAGTTTTTCCCCTAATCTAATTATGCATTGTATTTGGTGAAATTTTGTCAAATTCAAAACTTGAAGAGGGAGGTGGGAAGGGATTCCTAGAATATGGTGAAATTAAAAAAAAATGTTTGAAAAAAATAATTGGTGAAATTTCATCAAAATTCACGAATTTTGACCAAATTTAGGCTCATTTTGGGTAATTTGAGTAATTATGTGCATGGAGGGATGGAGGGGGCAACACTGCACATTTTTCTTGGGGTTGGAGGGTGATTCTAGACATCACCACCCTCCCTCCAAGCAATAAATCTCATGAAATTTGGAGACAATTTGCAAATTTATATCAAAATTGGGCAAATTTTCGATAAAATTTCACCAATTTTTGTTAAATTAAATGCAACTAAATTCTTAGTTTTTAAAATTCAAGTAAAATTTATGAAATATTTCTTTTAATTTTTTAAGCTTACAATTATATTTTGTAGAATTAGGAAATTAAGGTAAGACTTGCGCAATTGTTCATACAGTTGTTTTAAAACATAAGCCATAAAATATTTTGGAGCTACTATATCGCCTATAGTCAAATCCCACTAGCATGATCGGATTTCGAGGGTTTTGTTCTGTAAGGCAACCAAGGTTTGAAACTTGCGGTATTCGGGAGGAGACACCCAAAAAAAATCTAGCCATGTTAAGGGTTGATGTGGCCTAGGCTGGGTGCGATCCCCAGGTGATTTCGATGACTTAGATGCCCCGGGTCGCGATTTCTTAGACCACATGCTAGTCTTGCAGGTAATGGACATGCTAGCAAACAAAAAAAACATTATATCACTTATAAAAACAAAAAACAAAAAAGAAAAACAAAAAAAACCCTAAAAAACAAAAAAACAAAACAAAATGTCTTTACTACTTCAACACTGTTTTTTTTTTTTTTTAAATAATCATTGAAAAATAAATGTTGATACCAATGTCACCATTATTCAAAAAATTACCAAAAAACACATTTTAGAAAAACCATTGCAAAAACTTTTCTATATCCACAATAATAAAGTTCAAAAATAACTTAGAAAAAAAAATAATTACATTGGCTACATGCTCCCTTCCTTAACTTTTGCACCATTTTGATGAATCATCTCTACTTTGATCATGTCAGTTGTGATTTCCTTCCACTCTTGTTTAATCTAGAACAAAGGGTTCTAATGTACATGTTGATGAGGCTTTCAATGAAGTGGGTGTTGAAAAGGTATTTGAAAAAATGTATAGTAATGTTGTTAGGACTACCATAACAATTAAAAGGTTGATTTCATTGTTTTGTTTGCAACAATACATGTTTTTAGGCCATGGTTTAAAAAATGTTGCAGTTTTAAACTTGAAAAAAAAGAAGTGCTATTGGTAACATCACTTTTCAATTCATGAGTTGATTTTAAAATTTTGGTTACAATATTCTCGGTCGTGAAAGTCATCACTTCAAAAAGACTCTAATTTTAAACTTAAAAAAATGATGCTACTAAAAGCACCACTTTCAATTTAGGGGTTGAATTTAATATTTTTGTTACCAACATTAAGGGTTTTTAAAAACATGGTGGAAAAATGTTGTAATTTTAACTCAAAAAGAAAGGTGATACTCGTAGTACCACTTTTCAATTCAAAGGTTATTTTGAGTAATTTTGACATAAAAATATGACTTTTTAAGGCTGGAGTTTTCATTTTGAGGTCACACTTCTCGTTAAGTGGATAACTAGGCTCTCCTTCATTGCCCAAAGTTTGCCAATGGTTTGTAGTTGCACCAATGATTTCGTTTCTTCTACAAAATTCCTACATGTTTCATCTAGATTTGTCATAGTCACGTATTGATATTTGCCCCTCAACATTTTTTATTTGAAATCACACAATGAAAGCAAAAGTTCACAAAATCTATGATACTAACCTGCAATGTTTTTGTACCAGAAACATATTTACTACTACAACTATTGATGTAACCAGAACAATAAATTAAAACGAACAAAAATAAAGAGCAAGAGAAAAGAAACTAGTGTAGCCCTTGCACATCCAACGATAGAGTGCACCTGCAAATATAAGCATAATAGGAAGACTTCTCTAACAAACTAGTAGATTGTATTGATAAAATGATAGGTGTTACACAAATAAGAGGTTGGTAACTTGTCTTCATACCAACAAGAGGCAAAAACCCTAACTTAAAACTTAATTTGTTAATAAAAGTGACAAGGTAGCCAACAAGTGTGTGGTCTAATGACAAACAGTGAGGTTATTGGGCTTGTATTAATGTAGAGATCTAGGTTCAAAACTTTCCAAGTAGGCCTTGAATGAAGCAAGTGCAAGACTTGGGTAATTTTGACAACATAGAAATGCTCCTCATAACACGAGAACATAGCCAAAGAACAATGGTAAATTACTGCAAGCGACATTTCCAAAACAAGAGTAATAAGGTCCTCCTACATAAAAGTGGGCTTTTACAAATATTAAAATACAATACTATAAAGGTTTAGGACTAGAAATTGTATACAAAACAATGAACATACATAGAAAATATCTTATGTATTTTTTCCGAAGAATAAAACATAAATTTTATTTCATCCGTTGGAGAAAATAAATTTACATTCTGCAAATACATGTCCAACATGTATGAGTTCAAGGGAGGAAAAACTAAGCCAAATACTTAAGTCTTTGTTGGATACAAAATGAGGAAACATCCTTTATATCTATCATAATATACTGAAAAACATCAACAACTACCCAGTTGTGAAACAAAAGTCAGCTGCAAATAATATCAGACCGCAACCTCTATAGGCCTGTAGAGTAACCAGTCCCTGCTGAAAGAAACAAAAAAACAAATGTTGGAAAAGGACTAAAGCCTCTCATGGAGCTCTTCCAAGACAGGATAGAACAAAAAAAAACAGGAGACATCCACCCCCTGTGATTCAACAATGACAAACCAAAATTGTGCCAAACTTAAACAACAACATCCCCGTGGAGGAGAGTCCAAAAAATACTTATGCAAACAAAAAAAATTTGAACCATCCTTGTCTTCCCAGATCATCCATGTCCTATCAGCCATTTGCAAGCCTTCTTTAGAGAGAGAGTCCGCTTCTCGGTTGTGTTCCCTATAAACATGAAGAAAAGAGTAGTTGTCAAAAGAGGCCAAAATTATGAAGACTTCCTTAAACAAGGGAGACAATATGATGTTGTGGCATCTCTGGGATTTGTGGATCCAATTAATAACCAACAATGAATCACCAAATAACTGAATAGTGTGTACATCTTTTTCCAAAGAAAAAAGTAACAATAGTTTAAGAGACATAAGTTTTGCAAAATTGTTTGTGTCAAACCTAGCCCCATTTTGAGTATGAAGAAATGAGTGTTTGTAAGAAACAAAATTGCTCCTCCACCACAACATGTGTTATTTTCTTATGAGGCTCCATCAAAGAAAGCCCAAGCCCTGTTTGAATCAATTGAAACTTCCTGAATCAATCTCCCTCTTTATTTCCCTTTTCTTGAGGGAAATGTTCTAGAGTGCTCAGTCCTTGGCTGACTAGTATCTTCGGGAGGGATGATTTGTCACGAAAAATCACTGCATTCCTGGCTAGCCAAACCACCCAATTCAAAATTAAGGGTAGGGCCTTGATGTTTCTGTTATGAACATAAATATACATATAAAATAGATATTAATAACATAATAATTAAATGATAATTAATAAATGTTAATTATTAATTAGGAAAGGACATGTCTCAAAGGACATGACTATTGGTTAAGGGCACCCCTGGGTGGGTATATAATTGAGCCCTCATTCTCATTTGTAATCGTCTTACTATTTATTCTTATACATTATATATACTTTTTTCTATTTGTATTTGATTACTATATTCCAAATATTTTGGATTATTTGTGCGTGACGAACTTTGTTCGTCTTATTTGGTATCAGAGCCTCTTCTTGGGCATTTCGCTGATTACCGACTATTGGCCGACAATTTTTTTCCAGAATTTCTCTGAAGTCGGGGTCTTTGACCAACTCAAGCCTTTTGGCCATATAAAAACTTAGAATTCCTTTGAAGATATTCCACTACAAATTCAAAATACGTATGTAACCGGTTTATGAATAAAAGGAAAAAATAAATAAAATCTAAAAGTTACATAAGAAAATTATAAAGTCAAACTATTAAATACAAAGGTGAAATCCTACCTAGGAGCATGATAGTTAGTTGACCAACAATTACCAAGAAGTTAGGAGGAGTAAAGTGTGCATCTCCATAACTTTACAAGGAGTAAAAGTGAAGTATATAAATTAAAAAGAGATAACATTAATATTTTATTTTAAAATAAAAGATATTATTATTAAGAGAAAGTATATTTTAGTGGGGTTGTTAAAATATAATTTTTCTTTTTCATAAAAGTTACCACAAAGTGTAAAAATGTGACTTATTATTGAGTAATGAAAGTTATGTAAGAGTATTTGAAGTTTTTAAAATAAAAGGGAAAAAGTAAAAAGAGTGTTTAAAGGTGCCTTAAAAAAAGCAAATTTTTAAGATAATTAATATATATATATAATATAGTACAAAAAAATTATTTAAAAAACAAGGTATAGAAAAAGTATAAGAGAAAGAAATTACAAGAAGTAAAAGCAAGACAAATGACCAATTATTTAAAAAAAAAAAAAAAGACCTCATATCTCGTACATCCAAATTAATTATGAAGAGATATTATAAAAATAATCTTAAGGCCATATTCAAAGTTATTAAAAATGCATAGCTTTATATATTATTTGTGGATAAAGGAGAAGTAATACTAAAGTGATCTTTTTAAAATGGTATTTAATTAAAACACTATTAAATCACTTAATATAAAAATACTTTTATAAAGTATAATAAAAAGGGTTACTTAAAGTGGATATAAATCATTTTTTATAAAGTATAAAAAAAGTGTAAAGAATATATATATATATATATATATAATATTATTAGAGAGAGAAAAGTGAAGATAAAAAGAAAAGGAGGGTGAATAAAAGTTTTTGAAGTACAAAGTACCTTGAAGGTACAAATTGATTAAAATTTAAAAGTAAATCTTAAAAACAATTCAAGTTAAACAAAAAAAAATGGACAATTTCATATATAAATCGAAATTTTGTACTAAATGTCATTTTTGTGAAATGAAGTTCGAGTATATGACAAATTTTAAAAATCAAAATCGCTTCTGTCCGATTTGTGGGAAATCATTTATTATGGAAGAATATCAAGATAATTCAGAAATACAATCACGAATATTGAAAGGAGAACTATGACATTATAAAGCGAGCAATAAAAAATTACAATTTGAAATTGAGAAGGAGAAATATTTTAATGGGTTAACAGAGAAAGATAATTGTTACTTCAAAGAGTGTATTTGGGAATTCATTGCACAAAATAAAAAACTAAAGACCAAAAGACAAAAAATGGACCAAAACTTACTAGAACGAGATGAAGAAATATTATGATTAAAAAATCATAATCAAAATTTACTAGTTAAAATCAGAAAGTCAAAAGACAAGAAGCAAGGGAATAAAAATTCAGAACAAGAAAATCAAGATCTCAAGGAGAAATTAACTGAAAAAGCGGAAGAAAGCTTCTGCCTAAGGAACCTTAACTAAAAGTTACTTGAACAAATTAAAATCTAAAAGGATGAAAGAAAGGAGAATCTACAATTAGAAAAAGACGAAAGGTCAGAAAATAAGGAAGAACTTTACGATTAAGACTGCATAATCAAGATTTATTAACTCAAATTAAAAAGATCAAGCATGATAAGAAGTCTTTACAAGAAGAGCTAGATCACAAAATATCATTAGTCGACAAGGAAACTGTTGGATCATGTTGTCATTGATGCCAATGGTTTGATTGATTGA
>CBVK0101823306.1:0-10187 GCA_900067695.1 Picea abies | reverse complement strand
TTGGGTTTCAAATGAAACAAAGAAATGACTAAAAGACTACACTCAATCCCTCAAAGATAGGAAAACAAATTGTAACTAACTATCTAACCAATGATACACTTAAAAATAAAAATAAAATCTTGTTAATTCATTTCTTGTGGTTTACCAACCACAAATTATACATAGATTTATCTAGATTCTAATAACCATAAGTAAATGCATCTAAAATCACATAAGAGTTTCTGTATACACAAATGCAACCATGGCTGTAGTCATGTATACACACATAACTTAAGGGGACTGTATATGGTTTTTAGATCAAACCTATAGGCATAATCTGAGCTATAGGTTTTGTTCTTCCAAGAAAGTTATAAATTTTCCAATATCAACTAGGATTTTCATAAAGTTTCAGAAAAGTGATGGATGGTAGCGGTCTCGATAATCTATGGAGTGTAAGGACTTCTTCTGGTATGAATTAATTAGGCCATTGTAAATTTTGAAAGTTTTTACAACTCTAGTAGTGTTAGTTTGAATGCTTTTCTTTTAAGCATATTTAGTTGAGTAGATTCCCCTAGTCACATATTGAACATCATCCACCATTTTATGAATTTGTATGAAATAATGCTAAGTTTTGAAATGTATTTTTCTTTTGAATTCTTTCGTAGTAAATCTCAGGATTACAAGGCTTAAGAATAGTTGGTTGAATAGATTCCCATAGTCACGGATTGAACATTGTCCACAATGCAGAGTCCTGCTTGGTTTCATAAATTTATAGGAAAAAATAGTTAGTTTTGAAATGCATTTTTCTTTTCAATACCTTCCCAGTAAATCTGAGGCTTGTAGGGCTATTTGTTTTGCAGTATTATCATGACCCAATTACGAAACATCAATTTCGGTCCAAGAAAGAAACATTTCCTTTTCTGAAAAAATGGGGATGGAGTAAAGGAAGGCCTAAAGTGAAACCAGAAGGACAATTCGAAGACAAAACAAAAGGTTTGTCTAGAACAACATCAGATTTGTATTCATCAATGGATACTATTATTCATCAGTCGGAGATGTTAAGAATGTGAGTATACCAACTAGTACACCGATATTGGGTTTTCATGACCCAGTTGTACTACAGAATAGAGTTGACCCATCTACCTATAAGAGGCACTTAACTAGTGATGTCCTTGTTGACAATAACCATATTTCTCCTTTTCTTTCACACCCTTCTCCAATGGTTGCAACAATTCATCAGTTGATATTTGTGAACAATTTAAGTATACCAACTACTACACATGTACCACACTTTTACATTCACACCCTTCTCCAATGGTTGCAATAATTCATTAGTTGAGATCTGTGAACAATTTAAGTATACCAACTACTACACCTACACCACACTTTTATGATTCAGCCTCATCACAGAGTACAACTATCTCAGATGCCATTAGGAGGCAGTTAATTGGTAGTTCTGATGTTCCTTTTCACAATAAACCTGTTGTTCCTCTGCCTCCCTATTCTCCTCCCATGTTTTTGTTTACTCCTCCCATGTTTGGGTTTACTCCTCAGTTGGGAGTTGTTAACAATGTAAGAATACCATCTGTTACACCAATATCAAACATCTATCACTCAACTCCATCACAAAGTGAAATTAACCCGGATACCATTTGGAGGTCTACAAAATTTGAAAGAGTTTCCAATAATCTACAAGGATCTTGGGCACCTAGATTCACTGAAAAGAAGCAATAATGTTGACATATGTAAAGGTACTTTTTCTGAAACTCTTTGTATAAATCATTCCTTTATGTCTCCTCGTCATAAGAGTGTAAATTTGTATTCACTATTCGAAAGTAATTGTTGTGATAATATGCTAAATTATAGTTTTACCACTTTAATACTTAATGATACAAATTACAAGAATTAGATTTGTGTAAAATAGTCTCTCACACATTAAGAAATTACATATATGTCATTAAGAGTTCTCTAACTAACTCATTTAATTGTATTGCTACATCTTTGCGGGAAACAACTTTGAAAGCTAAATTAAAGTGTTTGTGCAGGTATGGATGGCGAGTGCAAAGAAGCACCTCATAGAAAATGTAACTTGCTCGGAGATTGCTAAGAAGAAATTGGCCTTACAAATGGGAGGTTTTCCACGTGTCATATTTCTACACTTTTGTTTGAAATTTGGGTTGTATTTTTAATGTTGGAACCTTGATCAGTGAATTATGATTCTGGATGAGAATGTGGAATGCTACAGTTTCCTTTTTGTTTGAAGAAAATTAATAGTAAAAGTGATGTCATTGTATGTACATTTTGTCTTTTTCAAGGGGTTTAGGTAAAAGAGAAATGTCAAGTTCCTAGGCATATGTGAGGAGTCTTAAAGCACTCATGACTTAAAAAGTTGAATTACTTGAAGAATTTTAGAGTGAACATTGCAAGTGATCTTGGGATTTCTTAATTGGACAGGGAAATTGAAAATCAATTAAAGTTTTCATATTTCTGGAATCTGTGGTTTTTATATTTTTCTTCCATTATGTTTTCTTATCCTTTGGCTAAACATGTGGATCATTGATAAGGAATGAAGGTTTAAAGTGAATAAATGTTTAGTATATAGTTTAAGTTTAATATTTTGAATTTAGTCTAATAAATGTTTAGTATATAGTTTAAGTTTAATATTTTGAATTTAGTCTCATGTTTTTCTCATTATATATAATAACCAATATGGGTGTGAGTGTGTTGAATCTTCTCGTTTCCTATTATCATGGACTACTTGAGATATTCATGGACATGGTTGATATCTTTCCTCAACCTATTCCTTGTTTTAGTGCATAGTTCTTATCTTGTTGGATCTAGAGAGTCTTTCTCTCCTGAATTTGTTGAGGTAGTTTTGTCTTGTAAAAGCTATACAAGATTCTTCCTTTCGATAAAAAATAGTGAGAGATTCTTATTTCATACTCTTGTGTTGAACTTTGTTTGAGTGATATTTTCCCACATCATTTATTTTTGAGTGGGAGGAATGATAAGGTTAGGACGAATTATAAGGAATAATGTTTTAGTATATAGTTTAAGTTTAATATTTTGAATTTAGTCTCATGTTTTTCTCAATATATTTGTAAACTAATATGATTGTGAGAGTGTTGAATCTTATTGGTTGAGATGTTTATGGACATGGTTAAGATCTTTCCTCAACCTATTCCCTATTTTAGTGCATAGATCCTATTTTGTTGGATTAGGCTAGCCTTTCTCTAAGTTTGTTGAGGTAGTTTCCTCTTTTAAAAGCTATATAAATTTTTTCATTGTTCAATAGGAATTAGTCATAAATTCTTATTTCACACTCTTCTTTTGTTAAACTTTGTTTGCACTCGATTTTCCCACATCATTTCTGTTTGAGTAGGAAGTCTCACGTCAATCATGCTTTTCATTTCACCATTGAGAATTACAGGCTTAGGATTTTGCACATACTAGTGACATGATAAATTTTATTAGAATGGATACTTGCAGCAAGTATGTTATAAAAAAATTAGGTACCAGTATAGTGATTTACATTTTTAAATAGAAGATTTACATTATTAAATAAAAACTTGACTAAATATTATAAGTAGGAGAGACCATCTTATAGAGAAATGATTGATTTTTGGAATGAGTTAATTTCAGGCTATAAATTTTTCTTTAAGATTTGTACTATATTTTACCTTCTCATTTGCTTTTGATGTTGTACATATTCACTAAGTATTTTATATGACTAACAACTTCCCAAATTACATATAAGAATATGGACGGATGAAAATCTCTAACCAACTTGTTAGCGTGGAACATTAATATTTGTGTTGTGGAGTAAGTAGGGAAAAAGTGGAAATTTGTGCATGCATATACACTAGTTATATAACAATAATGCAATGATGAGTTTACATAAAATAGGTAAAAAATGTACAGATGAGATTGAGTTCATGAAGAAGGGTCGTTGATGGTAATTTGTGTTTAGGGGAAAATGCAGAAATAAGATTTCTTAATTTATGTTTCTATAGAAAGATAAACTAAACTGAGTTATTCTCTCATCTATTTAGAGGATATTTAGAAGTCAATGTGACATAGACAATGTCCACATGTTCCATATATTTTGTATGGACTATGTTGGTTTGAATAAATGTTGCATATTTTTTATTTTGAGTTAGGGAAGTTTCGGGCTTAAATGTGATTTGATGTGTTTAGGGACACACAATTTCAATGTGGCTTAGGAGGTCTATATGGTTAAGAAATTTTGATAATTTTGTGTCATTTGTTTATAATTTTGTTTCTAATATTCTTGGTTCCCAATTTTTCTCTACAAATCACCTCCCTTAAAATAATGAAAAATGTGGAAAATTGACTGAAAAAAATTAATTGTTTCACTTCTAGATGCCTTGAAAAAAAAGGAATCCCATATTAGTCCATGAATTTAACAAGATATCTCTCTATAATAATTGTTGTGGAGGTCGAATATTTCAGCCCACATAAATCCTAATTAACCTTATATGTATCATCCTAATTGTAAGTTTTAATTAAAAGTGAGGTGGTACCATATAATCCTTTGTAGTTGAAAGACAAATTTACATGTCAATGAGAGAAATTAGAAGAACCTAATCTGAAATTTTCTATAATGGTTTTCAAAGATGCTTCCTTTGCAAGGAACACTTGTCTAAAACTTATTGGATTTGCTCTCCTATTTGTAGAAGTCAAAATGATTGTAAAATTAAATATTCATTATTGTAGGTAGGGAATTTAGAATCTTTATCATTGTGAGACACATAAAGACAAATGGTGCATTTTTTAACCGAAATGACACCACTATATACTCGTAGTGTCCATACCAAGTTCAGAAAGTTGTCTTACTGATATCGATATCTTCATCTTTGATTCTCACCTCATGGTATCCTTATCTAAGGTCTATCTTGGAAAATACCTTTGCTCCTTTCAATGATTGAAGAGACATCAATTCTTCGAAGATGACACTTGTTCTTCATGGTAGCTTTATTAGTTACCTAAATTCAATGAACAACCTCACTTGTTCTTCATGGTAGCTTTATTTAGTTACCTAAATTCAATGAACAACCTCAAGGTGAGACACTATCCCTTTTTGAACAATTATTTTAGTTGCATTTCTAATTCTTTCAACTCACAGGTGCTCATCTTGTAAGGAGTTTTCGATATTGAGAAAGCTCAAGGAACTAGATCAATAGAGAAGTGTATGTCTCTCTTGGGTGGTAAACGTAGAATATCCCCAAACACATCTAGAAATACTTTGAGCACTGCAAAATACTTTAAATTTGGACTCTTATTCTTTGTTAGTTCTTCTACATGAGCTGCAAATATTTGACAGACATTTTTTAAACATCTCTCCATGTGTAAGGATGAAATTTCTCTTATAGAAATGGGTCCTGGAATTCCTTTCACTAAGCTATGTTTTCCTTCTTCATAAAGACATTTAAATGTATTATTATGATATTCTCAAAAAGTGTGATGCTTTTCTAACCAATCCATTCCAATTAGGATATCATAAGAACCCAATGGAATGATATTTACATAAGCAATTGTACTGACTCCATTCAATCCTATTGAAAATATTTCTTAAAATCCTTTCAAGTAATGTTATTTCATTGATATGTTTAACTTGTTTAAGTTGATTCCACCCCATAAAAGCATTTCCTTGCAAATGGTATATGTCAACTCTAGCTTCCAAGTTGAAGGAATAGTTATGTAACTACAAATAATTTTTGATTTCAAGATACAAGGCTTCAACCTCTTCTCTCTTTTTTATTTTCTCAATCAAATTTTTGTGGCTTGAACTTCCTAAATTCTCTTTGCAAGTGGTATGATTCATTTCTTCTCCTTTGAATCTTGAGAGGAGATACTTATGGGATACTCTGACTCTTTTGATAGAAAAATAGATAAGGAAGCAGAAATGTTTTTACCCTTTATACTTGGTAGTTAGTTTATCCAACAATGTATGAACTCTATAAAAGAGAATCAATGTCAATTTATTAAATTACTTCATGATAATAAATGATATATACTATGTGAGTGGTGTTCAGTTCATATATTTAATGATATGTGATTTGGACATAACATGCTATTAGATAAATATCAACCTTGTGAGACTAACAAGAAACATCCATCTATTTAGCTTGAGAATTCGAAGAGGGTGAGAGTGAAAAGGAAAAAAATTGAATATCAAGTTTTGTTTGTGATTGTTGAAGGTTAAATTGCAATAATCTCTCATTCTATTTAATGAAAATTCGATTCATAAAAGGTAAAAAGCCAGAAATGTGTGAATCGTAACCATTGGTCTCTACCCATAAAGAACGAAGCAAACACTACGTTGAAACAAAATAGTCATCGATGTTCATTACCAATGGTCTATACCAATAAAGAAGGAAGAAAACATACATTGAAACAAAATAGTCATTGATGTTCATTGAATCGAAGGGACACCACTGGTTATAAAAGGAATCATTTAATTAAACATTCGAGGGGAGGCATCACAATTCAACCAGGCAATGAGGATGCAAAGTCTCCTTCTTCTCACGAGGAAACCACGAATGAAACGAAGAATGAAGCTCCAACGGTTCATCTTAATGGACAGACCTCAAAATTTGAACCTCAGGCCACTGGAGTAGGAAATAGTAAGCCTACGCTCGTTCAATCCAGGAGTAGGAAATAGTAAGCCTATGCTCGTTCAATCCCCATATTGGCTGCCCAAAGGATGGCGTACTGAAATCAGAGTTAGAGAGAGAGGGAAGAGTGCAGGCAACAGAGATAAAGTATTGATGCCCACTTGCTCTTCCTTATGTTTAGCATTGGATTGAAGCCTATGTTTCTGTTTCTTTGAGCTGTAGAAGCCTAAACATTTTGGTTTGTATTTTTATTTTTTTTCTTTCATATTATTTTGTTTTGGTTGTTTTGCTGAGCTGTTTCAAGTTATTTTGTTTTGGTTGTTTTTCTGAGCTGTTTCAAGTTTTAGAGAAAAACGTCTGTTATGTGCAGTAGATGCATTTTAATTCAATTTAAACGAATATAAGTGATGGAGGTTGTTGCAATTTAGACAACCAAGAACAAAAATAGAATCTGGCTCCTTCTCACACTCTATCATAGATTGAAACTTTTCTTTGCAAATTCAATGTATCTTGCTTTTGATTTTGAGCTGGAGAAGTTTGGGAATTTCAATAAGATTTCATGCAAATAGTGCATATTTTGAGTATGTACTTTGTAAAATTCAACAAGTGTTAACTTAGTGAAATAGCTTGCTGTGTAACAATTGCAATGTACCATGCTTGTCTTCCTAGTGAAATAGATTGTTGTGTAGCAATTGCAGTGCACCATGCTTGTCTTGACCATTGCATAATTTGTGCATACTCCCAGTTTTCAAAAGAAATCTGGGCTCCTGTTCTTGTGAATGAAATGCTTATTCCCTCCTGCAAACAACAGTGTTAGTTTTGCACTGCATATGTTTTAACTTTTAAATGATTCGTATGACAAATTTTAAGAACTAGTGGAGTCTTATTTCTAGATCAAACCTATAGGCATAAATAATCTGAGGTACAGGTTTTTTTCATCCAAGAAAGTTAGAAATTTTTCAATATCAACTAGGATTTTCATAATGTTTCAGAAAAGTGATGGATGGTAGTGGTCTTGATAATCTCTGGAGTGTAAGGACTGCTTCTGGTATGAATTAATCAGGCCATTCTAAATTTTGAAAGGTTTTGCAACTCTAGTAGTGTTAGTTTGAATTATTTTCTTTTAAGGATATTTGGTTGAGTAGATTTCCCTAGTCACAGATTGAACATCATCCACCATTTCATGAATTTGTATGAAAGAATGGTCATTTTTGAAATGCATTTTTCTTTTGAATTCTTTCCAAGTAAATCTGAGGATTAAGAGGCTTAAGCATAGGTGGCTGAATAGATTCCCATAGTCACAGATTGAACATTATCCACAATGCAGAGTCGTGCTCGGTTTCATAAATCTATAGTAAAAAATACTCATTTTTGAAATGTATTTTTCTTCTAAATACTTTCCCAATAAATCTGAGGCTTCCAGGGCTATTTGTTTTGCAGTATTACCATGACCCAATTACAAAACGTCAACTTAGGTCAAAGAAAGAAGTATTTCATTTTCTGAAAAAATGGGAGTGGAGTAAAGGAAGGCTTAAAGTGAAACCAGAAGGAAAATTAAGAGATGAAACAAAAGGTTTGTCTAGAACAACATCAGATTTTTATTCATCAATGGATACTATTATTCATCAGTCAGGATATGTTAACAATGTGACTTTACCAACTGGTACACCTAAATTGGGTTTTCATGACCCATCTGTACTACAGAATACAGTTGAACCATATACCTATAGGAGGCAGTTGGTGATTTTGATGCCCTAGTTGGAAATAGCCATATTGCTCCTTTCCTTTCACACCTTTCTCCAATGGTTGCAACAATTCATCAATTGAGATCAGTGAACAATTTAAGTATACCAACTACTACATGTGTACCACACTTTTAGGATTCAGCCTCATCGTAGAGTACAATTAGGTCAGATTTCATTAGGAGGCAGTTAACTGGTAGTTCGTATGCTCCTAGTAACCTAGATTCATTGAAGATAAGCAACAATGGTGACACATGTAACAGTACTTTTTCTGAAACTCTTTGTATAGCTCATTCCTTTGCGTCTCCTCAGCATAAGAGTGTAAATTTGTATTCACTATTCCAAAGTAATTGTGGTGATAATATCCTAAATTATAGTTTTACCACTTTAATACTTAATGATACAAATTAGAAGAATTAGATTTGTGTAATATAGTCCAAAATCTATGTTAAGTGTCAGGCATAGTTTGGGAGATTTAAGTCTCTCAGACATTAAGAAATTGCATATATGTTAGTAAGAGTTCTCCAAGTGACTAATTTACTTTTATTACTGCATCTTTTCAGGAAACAACTTTGTGTTAAATATAATGTAACCTCAACAGGCTGACTGTACACTGCCAGCTGTCCAGCTGTACTTTCTATTCTTGTTTCTCTTGAGCCTATTTAGCTCATCTATTTCCCTTTGCATAGTACTTCACCACTTCATATCTTCTTCATGAACTTCTTCATGAACTTGTTTTGTACTCTTCTTCATATATTCTAATATACTATTTCATGTTCTATTCTTTTGTCTCTGCATTTCTTGCTTCACAATTTATCATGGTAACAGAGATACAGTAGTAAGCCTCTTCACACAGGCTGGAGAGCAACGTGATCCTCAAATAGCGCAGAGCTTCACGGATTTTGATAGCATTCGACACAGACTTTTCACAAGGCTTGGAGAGTTGTCCGTCATACTCTCGAAAGATCCTCGCAGAAAACTTCCACGAGGAAGTTGTCCGCTTATATGCTCAAAAGATCAGCGTAAGAAGCTCACGCGCCAAAGCAGAGTGTACAACGCTCGAAAGATCGAGGTAGAAGAGAGTACAGAAGAAGAAACTTTAAAGATTCTTCTAATTTTCAAGAATCATCAAAGAATTCACGAAAAAGATTGTTGTAGAAGGCAACATCGTTTAAAGATTTTTGGAAATCGCTCAAATTTGTCAAAGATTGCAGCAGAGAAAAAAGAACTTGTGAAATTCTTTCAAATCTTTGAAAGATTCACAAATTTTTCTTTCGCAGGAGAAAATTCCTTCAAATGCATCAAAGATTGCATCTAACGCACAAAGAACAACCATCGTGGCCGTAATATTTGTCCTACGAACAAATTCAAGGAGGAAATCCAGTTCAGAAGGGACGAAGAGAGCGCGGAAAAGACAAAATAATTCCAGCCGTCAGATCTTGCGCAAAGGACCAACAACAGTTGGTGCACAAGGTTTAGTCCCCTAAAGCACATAGGAGAAATTTCGACTTGTAAAGTCGCAAAATCCTGAAATCATTTGGACCGTCCATCAAGAAACACGTGGCGAGATCTCGGCATTTCGCTGACTCACAAGGTGTAAAGGTCAGAAGACTGTCGTGAGAATTTGTGAATCGTGAAATCATGAGTCATTCTAGACCATTGGATCGCGAAAGATCGTGAGTCGTCGATCTGATCTAATCGCAAAATCAGGAATCGGGAGTTGGATGACCAAAGGAGACTGCTCTCCAAAACTCCGATACGCGAAATCCCAACATCATGTATCGCGAAATCCCGAGAGGATTGTGAGCCGTCCATCTCAGAGGACAGG
>CBVK0101823283.1:0-11717 GCA_900067695.1 Picea abies | reverse complement strand
GGAGTGACCAGGGACACCTCTGAACTCTCCTCATCATCATAGATGGTTATCAAATTTAACAAGGGATTTGGTGCACCTATTCTCCCTGATTTCCATGCTATCTCGGGCTGGGTTGACATTTCCCCTGGTGATATGATATGTGATGGTGGCACTTCAGGGTTTTCTGAACTGATGATTTCTTCAAGTTGCATCATCTCTAGGCCACTTGGTTCCCCTCAACTTTCTATTATGTCATCGGCAAGAATTCTCGTCATTTATATTATATGAAGATCATTTTGCAATTGATTGATGATTCTCTATGCCCCTTCTAGCAAGAGAAATCCCCTTCTTTGTTCCTCTGTTGTCTCTGTCACTTTGATTTCTTCCCTAGATCTAAGGGCTTCCTAGGTTGACTTCTCTATCATTTCCACCTATTCATCTATGCTCATGGCCTTGAACCTAGTCATATTTGGGTTGGAAATTCTTTGTACCACCTCGTCCTAGTCCTGGGCGCATTCTATGAAGATTTTGTCCTCGAATTTATCATGGGCATATGGCCAACAAGATGATACCTGTGAAGCATGTTGGAGGACCAGGACTTTAGGGTCGTGCTTCCAAAATCGACCTGTCAAGAACCTGAATTCCAGTTGGGTAAGCCCTTCTTGTTTGGCTTGAGTCGTATCCTTCACCAGATAGAACCCCACATGGAATCAATAGGGTATGAAATCTCATTTCTTGTCCTTGACTAATGTGGCGTTGTAGCCCTGCAGGATAGTCTGATAGTAGATTTCTCCCACAACAAGCCGGTCTGGGACATGAGAAGGTAGGAGATGTGGTTCTCCGGTGGCCCCAAAAACCCTGATGTAGGTTTAGTGTTCGTCTAAATACCAATGGCCTATCATTGCTATCATTTTATTGGTTTTCATAGATAGTCTTTGGCATTCCTTCTTAAAAGTAATAAAATGAATGCGGGCGATGAATTCATCGCAGATGAGTGCGTAATACTTTTTGTATGTGTTCTCCCATAGTATGTTGAAGTAGACGTGGACCGGGAGCTCCGCAACATACCATCTTTGATTCATGTTAGCGAAGACGTTCCTCACGCACATGGCATCGAGAAGGTACGAGGCCATGTAGAAAGTGGGTGCCTCGTCTTCCTTCGGTGTCTGAGCCTATTGTACACAGATGCTTAATTGTTTTGATATTATCGCTCCACAGTTGAAGCTACTCCCAACGATTGCTACTATGTATGCCAAAGTCATACATGCTTCCAAAAACTTGGAGCAATCCTTTTCTCCATATAACCAACAGATGAGAGCCATCAAATAGATGTATAGCTCCCTCGGGTTGATTGTTCCATACTAGCCATTGCTCTGATTAGTGAACTTCTTGTCCTCCTTCCACCATGAAGCCATCAACTGACTGGTGTCATGGAATTCATAGAACTTCACCACGAAGTATGTGTTGAGCCACTCCTCTAGGTCCCTGAGCTTGTAGTATTTATGGACTTCTGTCAGGAGGAAAAATTTGACACATCCACCATTATCATCATTGATCAAGCACTTATGCCCATCTGTATGGTCGATGAGACATTTCAGAACCTCTATGCAGGGGAAAATCAGGGTTTTTCTTGCCACCATGTGTAGATACAACCGTTGGATGTTCAGGAAAACCTGGTCATCAAGCGCCCTCACGTCCGGGTCATTGTGTGGGATATATTCTGGGTATTCTTCTCAGATAATTATGTTACAGAGATCCCCCCATTGTGGGAGTGTTACCTTGGATCCGGTGCTTGCTTCGGTATCACCGAAGGCTAGGGGCTGGGCAAAATATTTCTTTGTTGATGTTTTGATGACAGGCTCCACCCTGGGAGCATACTCCAACTGCCTCACAGCTTCTGGAGAAGAAACTTCACATGTTTCAGCTTCTTTTAGCTTGGGCGCCCTCGACGAGCGTCTGGTGGTAGGTTTTCTCGGCAAAATATTTCCTGCAGCTAGAGCATAGTTTATAGACTGTGTAAGAAAATTGGATGCGTATATAAATTATGGTTAACGAATTGACAAACTTGAACACATACCTATGTAGCTTGTTAAACCTGGTTTTGATAATCAGAGGGTTGGTACAGTCTTGATATGCTCGCTTTTCTCCTTCGAATGCTCTGGATTTTGACTTGTGTGCAGAATGAATTGGTTCCAAAAACCATTCTAGAGATTTAAAATGGAATGAACTTACCTTGTCACATCAACCATTCAATTCGGGTAATGAGTGTAGTTTCATTAAATATGCCGCCAAATATTCAAATATGTTTAAACTTAAATTCATCATGGGTTGACGACGTGGGCATGAGGGGTAATGTGGTCTATCGATGATTTCAAATTGTTTTTGTCTAATCAGCGCACACGGTAGCAACAAATGCGGGATCGGTCATTAACTAGTCTATTAAATGTCCAAATCCGATCATATCTTATGTTGCAAAGATCCCATCGTTTCTCTAGTCTAGTTGGTGGATCGGGGGTCGAGATTGTGCTTCAAACATTCTCGTTGATATCTCCTTGCAAAATATTTGACACCGATCGATCTTACCGTACAGATCTGACGTGGAAAAGTTGACTCAGAGGCATGATTGGGACCCAGGGAACCTAAACATGACTCGAGACAAAACTAGGTCGTACAAACCCCCTTTCATGGTAAAGACACATGGCACTCAAGACCAGTGACTTCATTTGCTCATGTTAATCAGAATCAAGACTTTCTTTAAGATATGCATTCTAAAACCCCATCCTATCTTTCCGACACCAAAAAGTGTCAAGGATCGGTGAACGACGATAAACTTACCCAAGTGCTCTCAGATCATCTCTCTCGAAAAAGTCTCAATGCCACAAATGCAACAGGGATCGGTGATCGATGATAATTTTATCACGGTCAAAATGATTGTTGTAACCTTTCTGGATATCCCTGATCCCGATAAAGTGCATCGAGCATCGACTATCGGTGATTCCTTTATGTCCTTTGTTAACGTCTATCATTCTCGTATTTTTCCGACGCCGAAGGGGATCAACTATCTCTTGAACCTTTATTCAAATAACTTACGCAAACCAAATCTGCTTTATGTTGATGCCGATGATGATCGATTCTCAGAGACTATTGTTTTTGTGTGGTTCCTTTACTTGCTTGAATTTTTTCCAACGTCGATCTTGAGCGCGTTAGGTGCAGTATTCAACTGTCGATTCTTAATTTGGATGTCAAGTTCTTTTAGACATGAGGTTTCACAAGTTTAAACAAACCTGACTAGGTGATAAGAGACATAAACCTGACTAGGTGATAAGAGACATGAAAACAAAACAAAGGTAAACCATTTCCCAAAGTGAGATCGAGTCAGACAGTGAATAAAAAAAGTGGTACCCAAAAAGTGACAAAATTTGATAAGGTTTTTAGGGTGTGTTGAGTGCTCAATAGTGCCATAAAGTGAAACTCAAAATACAAGACTTTAATTTGGAATCAGATCTCTACATCATACCTCTAGGAGGAGTAGAAGTAATGTTAGGAGTCCAATGGTTACAAACATTGGGTACTTATTTGGCCAATCATCAATTTTTTTATTAAATTCATGTTCCAAGGGAAAAGGTATAAGATACATGGTTTCCAACCTCCGCAGACACAAGTTGTGTCATCCCAACAGATGGAAAAAATTATTCGTAAAGGATCACTCATCTATGTAATCCAATGCCACCAATTGGAGATACAATATGACTCCAGAGTAGAAGAAGTCCAAGTAATAATTCAGAAACACAAAAAGGTATTTCAAGATATTCCCATGGAGTTACCATGAGAGAGGAGGATTGAGCATATAATTGAAGTTAATCCAGGAACAAGCCCGATCAAGGTTAGACCTTATATATATCCCCATCATCATAAAAATGAAATAGAAAGGTTATTCCAAGATCTATTGAATTGTGGTGTTATTACAAAGAGAAGAAGTCCATATGCAACTCCAATAATGTTAGTGCGAAACAAAGACAGATCTTTTAGGTTGTGGATAGACTATTGATGATTAAACAAAATAACAATAAAAAATAAGTTTCCCATTTCTTTTATCGACAAAATGCTTGACGAAATTCATGGGGCGAAATAATTTTCAAAGCTTGACTTGAGATCAATCTATTACGAGATCAAGGTAATACTAGAAGATGTGGCTAAAACATATTTTAAAACTCGTGAAGGACACTAAAAATTTAAAGTGATCCCTTTTGGGTTAACAAAATCCCCAACTACCTTCTAGGAAACGATGAACAAATTATTCCATCCATACTTAAGGAAACACGTGCTTGTCATCTTTGACGACATCCTTATTTGCAGTAAGACATGGACATAACATTTTAATCACTTAGAACAAGTACTCTCTCTCTCTCTCTTGGAGGAAAACCAATTCTACGCAAAAAGGTCAAAGTGTGCATTTGGGAAAGACTAAGAGGATTATTTCGGTCACATTATATCAAAAGAAGGGGTCAAGGTAGACCCAAAGAAAATCAGGGAAATCGTCGAATGGTCAAAGCCAAAAAGTATATCTAAGCTAAGAGGATTTATGGGTTTGAGTGGATACTATCATCGATTCATCAAAAAATATTCTCATATAATTTCTCCACTAACAAACCTTCTGAATACAAATTCATTTCAATGGATTGGAGAAGCAGGAAGATGTTTTGAAGCAATGAAGAATTTTTTTTCCTCAACTCCGGTATTAGAAACACCTAATTTTACAAAAACCTTTGTAATTGAATGTGATACCTTAGGTTTTGGAATAGGAGCGGTTTTGATGCAGAAGGACAACCAATAACATTTGAGAGTAGGAAACTAAACAAAAGAGAGTGCATACAATCCGCATACAACCAGTAAATGCTTTCCATCATGCATGCATTAGAAAAATGGCAATGATATCTGATAGGAAGCAAGTTCTTAATACATATAGATCATAATAGTCTTCAATATCTACTACAACAAAATAAATTGACAACCAAACAACATAAATGGATAGATAAAATTGTCACGTTCGATATGGAAATCATACATAAAAAAGGGAAGGATAATATAGTGGTTGATGTCGTGTCATGAAGGGATGAAGAAATACAAGCTTTTGCAGTATCAATAATAATTCCCAAATGGTTTGATGAAATTTGAAGTGAATACACTAAGAATTTAGAGACTTGTTCATTAATTAATAACTGGAGTCAACATCCAAAGTTTGAATGGAGGAATGACATCTTATGATTAAAGGAAGAATCTATCTAATCCATAATTCAAGATTTAAATCCAAGGTTCTACAAGAGTCACATAACTCCTCGACAACAAGCCATGTAGGTTTTTTCAAAACCTACTATAATGCACATCATTCATCTTTTGGAAGGGGATGAATTTAGGATATTTGAAATTGCGTAGCATAATGTGATCTTTTCCAAAGAAACAAAAACGAAAGTGTCATGACCCTTGGATTACTCCATCCTTTACACATCCCTAATCATAAATGGGAATAAATTTCAATGGATTTCATTGAAGGCTTACCCATTTCAAAAAGGAAAGATAAAATCCTTATATTAGTTGACCAATTTACCAATTATGCGTATTTTATGGGTGTAAAGAAAACAGAGTTTGCAAAACAAACAACTGAAGTTTTCTATAAAAACATCTACAAGTTACATGGGTTTCCCAAGGTTATTGTCAGTGATAGAGATTCCAAGTTTAAAGGTAATTTTTGGAAATAACTCTGCAGACAAGTTGGGACATATCTTAATATGATCTCAACTTACCATCCCCAAAAAGACGGTCAATTAACATAAATTGCCAATAAATTTTTGGAAACCTGCATTCAATGTTTCATAACCAACAAGCAAAATAAGTGGTTGCAATGGTTGCATCTTGTTGAGTGGTGGTATAATTCCAAATTTCACATATCTTCCAAGATGATTCCATTTCAATATTTGTATGGATATGAACCCCCGAAATGGAAGGAGCTAGCCACAAGTGAAATCAAAGTTCCATCAGTTAAAGGTCAATTGGAGGAAGATCCGAAGGTTGTTCAATTACTCAAAGAAAAATTAAGAGTTGCAAGAAATCGTATGAAGCAACAAGTTGATCAACATAGGACTGAAATAGAATTTGAAGTGGGAGAATGGGTGTTTGTAAGACTTCAAACTTATAAACAATTGTCACTTAAGTAGCAAGGAAACAATAAATTGGCTCCAAGGTTTTATGGACTATATTATATTAACATGAAAATCAGTCAAGTAGCTTATGGGTTAGAATAACCCGACACAAGTCGTATCCATAATTTTTTCCATGTGTCATTCCTTAACATGGTATTGGGGAAACATCAAAAGGTGCAAATTATGCTTCCTATACTGGACGATGAAGGAAGAATTATTTTAGAGCTAGAAGGTATTATTTCCATGAGAGAGAAAATATTGTGTTCTCGAGTAATCAAGGAACATCTTATTAAATGGAAGAATATTCTAGAAGATGACGCAGTTTGGGATTCGTAGCATTTTCAACAGTTATATCCTTCATTACCTTTTCTTTGAGGACAAAGAAATTTTAAGGGAAGGGCAATGTTATATACATATTTAAGTTATAATAAGAACAAATTGTAAATAAATGACCCGTGATTATTAAATGATGTGGCTATTTAAAAAGTCATGACTCTTATTCATTTCTCATTTTATATATAACCGTGGGCCTTTTTTAAACAAATATACCATCATCAAATATATTTTAAAGATATTATCTATAAATGTTTTTCAATCTTGTCATTATCGGGCTTTATTCTCCTAACAGTTTTAATGCTTTCATACATGCAAGGAAAATAAAAATTAATATGATAGCATCATGTTTCAACTACAAGCCTTGAAAATTCCTAAAAACCCACTTTCATTGATAAGAAAACAAATCCTACTCTATATATTTTCTCATCAAAACAATTATATAGATCTAAGGATTTTATTGCAAACCCTCCAATGCCTTGAAAATCCTCCACCTCTGAAAACATGAACCCATAACATCTTTATTTCTCTATTTCCTTTTTAATGAAACCAGTTAATGATAAATACCAAATAACCATTAATGATCCATCTCTTGCAAAAAGATTTAAGATTTTGATTTTTAGATAGCAAATCTCAGGGATCAAAAAAATTTGACCAGTAATAAAAAAATAATGGAATACACAACCAACATTATCTTCCCAATGTGGAATCCTCTGACAGAACAATAAATTTAATTTAATATTTCTACAATCACTTACTCTTACCCTATAAAGACTAAAACCACTTCCATTTCTACTTAATCTAACGACTCTATGGTGTTAGGTGGGTTGAATCTATCCCTATGGCTCAGATGAAGGGTTCAGGTGAATTTTTGACATCTTGGACATATCTTTGTGTTCCTTAACGTCATTGAGAATTTTAATATTTTGGTTTAAGATTTATTTTTAGAAGTGTGTTTTCCAGTGATTTAGATTGATTGTGGAATTGGAATTGGAATTGCATCAACGTATAGATTATGTTTTATATGTAGTTGATTCATTTAACCCAAAGATGAGGTTGAAGCGTTTGCAACTAAGGTTTTTTCCCTAGTCAGCTTATTCATAGGCTGAAAGTCTCCTTTGTGGAAGAACCGATGGATCGATCCCTTGTAACTACTATATTGGTGGGAGAATGACAATATTTCCTTTGGCTTATCTATTTTCCAAATATTTGATAGAAATTATATTGTCAAAGAAAGAATACAGGCTCTTCTGATCGATCATTGGTTTCACCTTCATACTCTCTATGTACGACTTTGACTTCTCCTGCTATGATATTTTCAATATCATCATTCATCTGCAAGGCTAATATATTTTATGCAAGTAATACATCATAGATAAGTGAAAGTAGGATGTTGTTCCTAGGTTTCAGTAGAGACAATAGAGCTATTGAGAAGGGGAGTTGTTGGATTAGGGTTTTGGAACTTAGTATTCAAGGTGGTGGGGCTAACCGAGTGCTATAGCATGGATGATAATGTCTAGATGGTGGACTATACTAAGGATTTTCTATCAGAGGATTTAATTTTTGTACAATCACCGAAAATATCATGTAACATCCTCATTTTAGCAATGTGTAATTAAATACGATGTACAATCACATGCATGAATATGTAATTTTCAAACATTGTATATCGTAATAATAAAATAATGGTAACATCGAATGCAAGTGGACACAGACATAGTAATTGGGGGATAAGTTTCCAAAAAATAGGGGAATGTCTAAGAGAGGGGTCTTAGGGGGGGGATTATTCATGAGTATTAATTCCAACCCACTTTCCTAAAATTATTTTCTCGAGTAAACCTTCTAATTTCCTTTTGAGTGTATGAGAATCCAATCATTAAAAACATGTAAGGGGGTTGGTGGGAAAAGTTGCATCTCATAGTTATGAGAAAATGGGGATAAGTACAATCAACATTGGGGGATGTGATTCAACTTGCATGGGTAAAGGGAAATTCGAATGGCCATTGTGGGAAGTTTTTGCATGCAGATTTTTCCACGGGGGATTCACCTTGTTGACCAATATCTTATCACATTCATTCATAAAGGGGGTTTTTTAATTGTGAAAATAAGGTCAATATATTGGAGGTATTGGGGGGGAATTCAAAGTATGGGGGGATTTATAGGTATTGCAGGATATAAAAAGGGGTATCTAGTAAAAATATGGGTTTTTATTATTGGAAAGATGTATTGGGAGGGGGGTCCAAAAAAAGGATTTTGGGAGGTATTTATTAATATCTAGTGAAATTAGGGGTATTATTTAATATCCTATGAACTCACGTGTTATGCCACAGGTTCGCAAAGTGAAAACATCGTGGAGAAAATGGGTTAATTAGGTTTACATACTTTCATTTCTAACTCTCATTTCTTTTATGCAAGTAGCTAATTAGCATATCAAAGAGATAGGAGTATAAACCCTAATTATTCTTATTTTTTGTTAATTTTTTTTTCTTATTTTACTTGCTGCCTCAATTAGCCCAGATAAATTCATACATAAGCCTTAATAACAGTCGTAGGTCACTAAGGGAAAGATTAAGTTCTCAAATAAACTTAGTGGCATACCTCTTCTCCTATCCTAGTTTTCTTAGTTTATCCCAAAATTGGGTGGCAACTCCATTTCCCTTCCAAGCGCTCACTCTTAGGATTCCTAATGCCTTGTGGTAGTATGGTATCTCACTCTTACACTTTCAATTGTTGAAACATAGTTATTTTTTAGAGTGACAATTTCCTATGCCTTTTAGCAGAGGTACATCTGTTGTTGAAAGATGATATAAAGCTAATTGTTTTCCCACTAAAGAATGTGTTGATTGCTACATTGAAACTTGTTCTTCTAATCAGTTTTTTCTTTCGAGAGTTTTGTTGTCTATAAATGCATTTGATTTATCATAACATGTTTTCTTTTGACCTCTTATTCATTTCTAGATAGTTGAGTCGTTATACAAGATCTTTACTAATATCACAAGGACATAGGAATGTTGAATGGCTAGTGTAACTATAGTTCAATGTCAATCACTCTCTTCCATTCCAGTTGAGAAATTTGCTACAAAAATGAAGGTTTTTTTCAAAAAATATTATCAATGAGCTATTTCTAGATAAAATCATCCTAAATAAAATAATAAGTATAGTAGTAAGTTTTTGTATTTTCATCTTTGATTAATAGAATTTATGTTATATTTTGTTATTAATGTGATACATTGCTCTATTTTTAAACTCTTACGATGACATTTTCCTCTTTGATGCAGAGAATTTCATGAGAGGTTATCAACTTGTCTTTGACAGAGAACAATTCAAATTAGGATGGAAGGAAGCTAATTGTAAGTGCCTTACTTATGTGGTTCTAAAACACAAATATACAAATCTATATAGAGTTTCCCATATCAATTCATGAAATTTTTATCACATTAAATCATAGTAATCGACCCAAACACCATCCTTCTTACAAGGCATTGCTAAGCATGGATGTTTGTAAGTTTCAAAAATTTACCCCATAACCCCATCCTCATTGTTGTTGGGGGTTGCAACCAAATCCAAACATCATCCTTCTTATTGGCTACTACTAAGAATTGAACGTTTGTTTGGGAAAAAGAAGATATATTAATTAAATATCTTCTTTACATCTTATGTGAGGGAGACTTTTTATAATATTTTTTTTGACTAATTAACTCACTTATTGTGTGGTTCAGGTTATGATTTGAACTATAGCAACTTTTCAACAAACACATCTTCCTCGGTTGGTGATATCCCAAGCGCATCTTATACAAATAGTTCAACAAATTCTCCCCCAAAGCTATTCAGATCCCCTAATGCTTTACCAGTGAATCCTAATGCTAATACTAATGATGCAACCCATTTAAGCTTATCTTTTCTTCCCATTGACCTCTCATTTTCATTCGCTATCATCATTCTTACAATTTTCTTTTAAAATATCTATGGACAATGAAGATTTCTATGGCCACATGTATTTTTCCTTCTCATTTTAAAATCAAATTTACCATGGATCTTCATATTTGATTATCTTTACTGATGTATATGTGTATATTTTAATCCTTGATTATCTTTACTGATGTATATGTGTATATTTTAATTCATGTAACATGTATTATGCCATTCATGTACATCATAAGTTCCATGATTTGGACTACGATTGATGAGTTTTTTTCTTGCACTTTAATTGGTTGGTTACCATGATTATATAAAAAAATTAGTTTTTGTTTAAGCATTAATTAATACAAATGGTTGAGAATGGTCTTTGATGTATGTGGTGTGCATGTTCTATATGCAAGGAGTATTTAAAAAATGGATGTGTCATAAATTAGTGTTGAAGATGTTTAGGTTGTATGTTATGGTAAGATTTAAGTACCATGTAGACTCTTAATGACTACTTCCTAGAAATGAGTGGAATCATGCATGGAATGATTGGAATCGTCATCCATTTAAAGTTCTATCCAACTCTATACATAGTTTAGCCCAAAATAATCATGATCAATGTGCATGGTGGATAATGTTTGATGTAGTTTATTATGCAAAGAAGATTTCTTATAGATTATATATATCCACTAAGTTTTGGATTCAAAAGTCCCCACATTGGATAAATAACATATAACATGTGCATCCAACGTATTTATATAATTTCTTCTATTTCTAACACTATTTCTAACACTATTATATTTGGGGTAAAAAGATGATGTTTATTATGATGTTTTATATAATTTTTTTAATTCCTAACATTATTATATTTGGGGTAAAAAAATGATACTTATTATTGTTAGAATATAATGGATGTGTTCGTTTTACCATCGATAATATTAGTATTGTCACCCAACTATAGGCTGAAGCCACCCTTTGAGCACCTTAATTTTGACAGAGAATCATTCCAGAAGAAAACCCTAGGCTAGATAGCCAAACAAAGGGTAACACACGTTTCCCTAAGGATAGTGCATCAAACAAGAGCTGATCAGATAGTCCAAACCCTAACCAAGAGATAGTCCAAGCCAAAACGTAATATGCTAGCTGCAACAACTGCAATGACAACTCTCCTCCAAACTTGCACACAAACTGAGCAACTGCAGTGCGCACAAGTGCCGCTCTACAATTCTGAGAGTGCCTGCGAGAATGAAGACGGGCCTCCTGTATTTATAGTAATTCTGGCTAACTACCTGGGCCAACTTCTCA